>ONZH01000736.1:0-92996 GCA_900303285.1 Rhinella marina | reverse complement strand
GGAACTCCTGCCGCCTCCGCCATGTCAGCCAGTGGAGTGAACACCTCAGCGGGCACCTCAACCGACTTCTTAGGCCGCCGAACATATTGAGAAATGTAGATCTCCTCCGGTTCCTTCAACTCATAGGGGTCGGTGCCCCACACCATGCCTCCCCAGTCAGGGCCTCGCTGTGTCGCCATCTTAATTTCCTGAGTAGCCTCATCTTCCTCGCGTGCTGGAGAAGGGGGCGAAGCTACCAGGGAGGAGTCTGCATCACTAATGAATTGAATTCGTATGCAACAGCGTATAGAGTAACTTATACGTAGCAATAGCGTATAATTTATAGGACAAACTACGTAGCGAATGCGAACAAAACCGAAGCGAATCACCTAATATTCAGATTCGCTTTGCAGCTAAAAATTCCCAAGATTCGATACGAATCGACGAATCGATTCGCTCATCTCTAATCTGGACATGTTTACCATTAAGCAAGCTTGTCATCCTGACTTAGGGTGGGAAAAACAGAAGACTGATCTGTGGAGGTGGGGAACTTGATTTTGTAAATAAGTAATATATATTAGTTTTTAAACATAAAAAACTATCCCTAAAATGGTAGGTCTTTAGCCTGGAGGTAAGCCTTCTGCTTTCCGTATAGAGGGTCTCAGGTTTAAATCCCAAAACTTGTAAACTTTTTCTTTAGTTAATCTTCTCTCCCTCATTGAAATTAGGATGCACAATGCTAGAAATACAGATAACCCTTTGTGACAGAACAGCTCAATATTTTTAATAAAGACCAACTGAAAAAAAACATTTTTAGCCCAAAATGAGTAAAATGCAATCATAAAAAAAATTGGCCCTAAAGGTGTACATAGCTTTTAAATGAGTGTTTATAAGCTCTCAGAAATGTAGAAATAAGGGTTGCACACCGAGCTGTGGGACAGCTTCTCAGACATTCATCACTGTCAAGGTGACAGCAGTCTGTAGTATATGAAAAGCTGCATGGTGCAGAGGACAAATGGTTGAAAAGGTTTCATGAGGATCTACTGAAAAATAAGTACAATGCTATAATTTAGTTTGATTCATTTTACTCACTTACATAGTGCCAAAATATCCTGCAGGTCTATACAGAGATTGTTATTGCCTACAGTCTAAATTCCAAATGTTTTTTCTTTTTTGGTGTGTGAGAGTAAACTTGAGGAAACCAGCACAAACATGGGGAAAATATATTTTGTCCATACAGATGTCCTTAGTCAGATTTGAGCCCAGGACCTCAGCGCTGCAACGGCAACAATGGTACCAACTGAGCCACTATGCTGCATTTAGTTGTCTCATTTTACCATTTTTAACTATTATTACACTACTAGTTTAGTTCAAATTATTTTATCTGAACAGTGACAAACCAGGTACAGATATTTTTCCACCTAAAATACTTGCAAGAAAGTAAAGTAAGAAATAAATGAGCAAGAATAGAAACAGTTTAGACTCCCTTCTGAAGTGGAATCCAGTGTCGCTTACCTGGCAGACAGGGCGTCTGTCTCACTGTTACAAGGTCAAACAAGGTGGAAGAGAAAACTGACATTCCTCTATAAATGCCTAGTGGGATGTATAATTGTACATAATTCAAAAACTTGGGCAAACAGAGAGAAGCATACAGGTCAGGAAAATATTGTGCATTTTATCTGTGTAATGAGGGTTCATACTCCTTGAGACAACAGCGACTTCAAGCTGTGGTCCTATTTCAGACCTCTACAACAGTGCAAATTAAACCAAGAGAAGGCAAAGAAAGTAATCTAGTAACACTATTTCATCCCTGCGGAGTAAAATATATGGTGTGGAAAACCTTATCACAGATTGTTTCAAAAGTCTGGAAAGTGTTCAAAGCAAGAAAATTAGAGGGTATATGTGATATCAAACAAATATTAGAAATGCTCTTAATATTTATATTCAAAAGAACTGTAAAGAACGACTTTGAAGAAAATACGTCAGACCAATTATTTCTGAACCTCAGCCTTTGTGATTTTTAACATTTAGAAATAGCTATGATTTGATAACTTCTTATACATAAAAGATACATTTCTTGTGTATATGAAAGTTACATTTGTTCTTGTCCTCACTGGAAATTGGCTGTAACTAGAACTAGAGGAGAGATTAACATGTTGAAAAAGAAATCTACAAATGTTTTTATATGAATTGTTATCAACTGCTTAGCTACAACTATCTGCTGAAAATGCATGTTGGTGGGTGAAGAATAAAAATGTACTATGTAGATAAATATGGTATCCTACTATCCACCATATTTTAAACAAGTGAAACTTTATAGTGTACCAACATTCTAATTTTATGCATAAATCAACAGTACATGTGAATACATCAATAAGCCATAACATAAATACAGACTGTCTGCTTCACACTGAATCCATCAGGGAGCTGCTCTCATGGCTCGATCTGTAGCACTTATCTCAGAACTCCTGACAGCTTATAATCATAAATTTAAAGAGGACCTTTCATGGTTTTATCTTTAAGTAACTAAATACCTTTAACCCTTTCAGTACCGGGCCACTTTTCACCTCAAATCCCAGGCCGTTTTTTGCAAATCTGACATGTGTCACTTTATGTGGTAATAACTTTGGAACGCTTTTATTTATCCAGGCCATTCTAAGATTGTTTTCTCGTCACATATTGTGCTTCACGATAGTAGTAAATTTGTGGCAAAATATTTCATTTTTATTTATAAAAAATTACCAAATTTAGCAAAAATTTGGAAAAATTAGCAAATTTCAAAATTTCAATTCCTCTACTTTCAAAATACATAGTAATACCTTCAAAAATAGTTATTATTTTACATTCCCCATATGTATACTTTATGTTGGCATCATTTTATAAATGTCATTTTACTTTTTAGGGACGTTAGAGGGCTTAGAAGTTTAGAAGCCATTTTTAAAATTTTCAACAAAATTTCCAAATCCATTTTTTTAAGCACTAATTCAGTTATAAAGTGATTTTGAGTGGCTTATGTAATGGAAACCACCCATAAATGACCCCAGATTTTGCTAGAATGGTTTTTAGGCACCATTTTGTAATTGAGAGACCCTGACGTACCCCTACAGTGGAAACCCTCAAAAAGTGACCCCATTTTGGAAACTACACCCTTCAAAGAATATACTAAGGGGGGTACTGGCCACTTTGACCCCCTAAGCGTTTTACGGAATTTGGAAACACTTGGCTGTGAAAATGAAAAGTTTCATTTCTTCCAATAAAATGTTGCTTTAGCCCCAAATTTTTCATTTTCACAAGGGGTAACAGGAGAAAAGCACCCCGTAATTTGTTACCCATTTTCTCCTGAATATGGCAACACCCCATATGTGGTGGTAAACTGCTGTGGGGGCACATGGCAGGACAGAAGTAGCGCAATATGGATTTTACAACACAGATTTTGATGGATTGGTTTGCGGGAGCCATTGATTTTTATTTTTTTGAGTTATTGTCTTATGTGGGGGCTCATTTTTTGCTGGATGAGATGACGGTTTGATTGGTACCATTTTGGGGTACATACGCCTTTTTGATCGTGTGGTATTACACTTTTTGTTAGGCAAGGTGAAAAAAATGGCTGTTATGGCATAGTTTTTTTAAAAAAATTTTTACAGCATTCGCCTGGGGGGCCATCTCATGTAATATTTTTATAGAGCAGGTTGTTACGGACGCGGTGGTACCCAATATGTGTAACTTTTTTATTTTTGGAAAGTTTTACACATTAGATTTATTTTTGAACAGAATAAAATCTGTTTTTTGTGTTGCCATTTTCAGAGAGCCATTTTTTTTTATTTTTCGGGCGATTGTCTCAGGTAGGGTATCATTTTTGCGGGACAAGATGACGGTTTGATTGGTACCATTTTGGGATAAATACGCCTTTTTGATCACCTGCTATTACACTTTTTGTAAGGGAAGGTGACCAAAAAATGTCTGTTTTGGCACTTTTTTTTTGCAGCATTCGCCTGGGGGGCCATCTCATGTAATATTTTTATAGAGCAGGTTGTTACGGATGCGGCGGTACCCAATATGTGTAACTTTTTTATTTTTGGAAAGTTTTACACATTAGATTTATTTTTGAACAGAATAAAATCTTTTTTTTGTGTTGCCATTTTCAGAGAGCCATATTTTTTTTATTTTTCGGGCGATTGTCTCAGGTAGGGTATCATTTTTGCGGGATAAGATGACGGTTTGATTGGTACTATTTTGGGACAAATACGCCTTTTTGATCGCCTGCTATTACACTTTTTGTAAGAGAAGGTGACCAAAAAAGTCTGTTTTGGCACGTTTTTTTTTTTTCACTGCGTTCACCTGGCGGGGTGGATTACATGATATTTTTATAGAGCCGGTCGATACGGACGCGGCAATACCTAATATGTTTATCTTTCTTTTTTTACCTTTTTTTTACAATTTTTTTTAACTTTTTTTGGGAAAATGGCTTTTTTTTTTTACTTGAAACTTTTAGTATTATTTTTTTTTAGGAAACTTTATTTTTTTAACCTTTTTTTTCCACTTTTTTCACTTTTTGGGGTCTGATCCCCTTTACAATGCATTACAATACTTCTGTATTGTAATGCATTGGCTGTAAGTGTATTACTTAGTGTAATACACTTACAGCCTGCTTCCTGTGCGATCCAGGGGGCTGGATCGCACAGGCACGCAGGGATAGCAGCCACGATGCCTAAGGAAGGCATCGGGCTGCTATTCGAGCCATCGGGTCCCCGTCACAGCAGCGCGGGGACCCAATGGCCCCCCCCCGCTCGCCATCCTGATTCCCTTACTCCCGCACACCTCATGTGCCGCGGTCAGCGCTGACTTCGGCACATGAAGGGTTAATGCGCCGGCATCGGTGTTTTCACCGATGCTGGCGCATTCAGCAGGGGTCCGGCACCTTGGCACAGCCGGACCCCCTCCGCTGCGCCCGCCCAATCAGAGCGCCGTACATGTACGGCGCTGGTACTTGCGGCAGTGATTTTTGCGCCGTACATGTACGGCGCTGGGAGTCTAAGGGTTAATGGCAGGGCAATCACATCGGAGAGTGTCACAGCCAAGGAGTTTTTTTCTCCCTGGCTGTGACGCTCTCCGATGTGATTGGATCGCGGCACAGCCAGGGAGAAGGAGACGCCCATTGAGAAACCCGGGCATCTCCTCCTCCCTGTTCCGATGCTCAGTATTAGCATACTGAGCGGGAGAACTACAGGGGGGCACAGCGGGGCGCAGGAGCGCTATTTTCAAAAACCGGACCGCGTGCCAGCATCAGCGGGGGGTGACCTGCCATTAAAGGTATTTAGTTACTTAAAGATAAAACCATGAAAGGTCCTCTTTAAGCTGAATTCCTCTCTAACCAATAAGAAGTTAGCTATAATCAGTGCTTATGAGCTGTTAGGAAAATACTGATAAGTGCTACAATCGAGCCATCAGCGGAGCTCCCACATGGATTCAATGTGAAACAGAGAGCCTAGTCTGCACATACACTGAAATTGAAACCTGTAGAAGAAAAACTGTTGAACATTTTTAATAAAGACTATATGAAAAGTGATTTTAACCAAAATGAGTAGAGTGCAATAATTAAACAATTACCCACAGGACACCCACAGGTGTCCATAACATTTAAATCCTATACATTGCAAGTGGTTGACCCACTCCTGGTTTGACTAATACTGATGCAAAATACTGAGAGTGAAAGTTAAAAGTATTCAAGTATAATACAGTAAAAGGAAGTTTCAGTTACAGCCTCTCTCTTTCTCACTGGAAACTCCAACTCAGTAAGGCCAAATATTTTACCAGGAAGAGCATGCCTAAATAAAAAAAAACTGTGGAAGGAAAAATAGCACATATACAGAGAAGGCATGCCAAGAGATAGAAAAATACCCAACATACACTGTTTAGGTCAGACATGTAATTTCTGGCAGGACTACATACGTCTACAGTTAACGAAGGCTATGTACACATTCAGAGTCAAATCTTTTTTTATGATTGCATTTTACTTATTTTTGGGTTATTTTTTTCAATTGGCCAAACACAGTCACAGAAAAAAAGTGGTCTAAAATGGCAGAAAATGCTCAAAAACCCCAAATGCTGTTGCGCATTTATGACCGGGGGAGCAAATCCTGCACATGTGGTCCGCTGCTGAACGTAATCCCCAGCAAAAATGCATACAATGGAGCATGCCTGAAGCGGACCACATGTACCACAACAACATCCTACACAGGATAACCAAGTGTGCGGATCTGATAAACTATATAACAAAAATTCACAGAAAATGGTGCACTACAACGGTGAATGCAATTGACAATATATGACTATATGTCGGACTTCATGCCCCTATCTGCAATTACTTATACCATAGTAGGGTGAATGTTAGGTCCCGTGCCACTTGAGATACCTTGACGGGGTCCTCGGGCTCCGGTATGTTCTTGATATAAGAATATATTGGCGAAAGTCTCATTTTAACATCAGTGTGAGGGTTAGCCATATATTGTCAATTGCATTCACCATTGTAGTGCACCATTTTCTGTGAATATTTTTTTCAATTGGTCTTTATTACAAATATTGAGCCATTCTATTAAAAAGTGTTAACTGTTTATCTAGCTGTGTGAATCGTACTTTTTACTTTCACTTTGTGCTGGTCATCTAATAACCCTATCCCAATCTCTAATTTACTGAGAGATCATGAACACTTATTTAAGCCACATTCTTATTGGTAAAATAAGAACTGAGCTATAATGAGTGTTTATAATCTCAGAGAGCAGAGATAAGGAGTCTGTCAGATTAGCTGGTTGACGGAGAAGAGAGAAAATTCAGATCCTGCTAATAGAGCATCTCAGTCCTGTACAGAAAAAAAGGGCTCCATATTTCTAATAAAGTCCAATTTAAAAAATATATTTTTAGCTCAAAATGAATACAATGGAATAATAAAAAATTGCTCCCAAAGGTGTGCATAGCCTTTAACTTTAAAAAAATAGAACCACTTCCTGAACTACAATGCATAATGATGGATTGGAAGGTACTGAAGATGCCACATCTATGCCTTTCTGTGACACTTCCAGTCTCTCTGTATCTGTGTTGAAACCTGCTGATGACCCTGTGGTGCTCTAAGCTCAGTGACCACTTCCATCTAAAAACATCCTGCTTGAAGCCTCGCAATGGTGAGGTACTGTTGATCAATTTTTAGGTGTTGTCTTGGTCCCATGATGTCATAATGTGAACAGCTTGATGGGGAGGACTGTTGAAATACCAATTCTAATTGAACCAGGAAATTTATTGGGCGATTCATGGATCAAACACCTGTTGTTAATATTGCCATTAAGCTCTTTGCTAGAGAAAGTTGTGTAAAAAGTATTGAAACATTGAACAGTTGGACATGTGTATTGAAAAGTTTAGAGAAGGTCACATTAAGTTCAACTGTAAAGGTTACAGTGCATTTTAGGTTCATCCTGAGATTTCACCCTCGAGCTAAATGTCCCTAACTGTAGTAGTGTATGGTGAAGCAACAGCTCAGCAGAGATTTAAAAAAATGTATTATTATTTGTAGAATTAAACGCAGACTTTTAGGACTTATGTATTATTTGTTTATTGGCATCTTGATAAATTTGACAATCTGATCATTAATGGTTGTTTAGTCCTGTAGGTCCCAAATTTTTTTTCATAATTAATTTTATTAACATTATTATTAGTTAAGAGCATTCATTTTGCTTTCAAGTTGTCTGAGCAAAAATGGTATGCTTCACTATGAACAGTGTGCAATTAAGTGACAACGGAAATAGAAAGTATTTTCAAATTGGTACTTAATTATATTGCAGTCAAAGTCATGAATAAATAACTTGTTCCTCCTACACAAACTGTTTTTTCATACCTTATGTTCACTTATGATTAAAGTTGAATAAAATTAAAAACGGCTGTAAAGTCCCTTTTAAGAATGCAATTCATAAAACACAAACTCCGCAAACACAGCAAAGGAAATTAGATTAAAAATGGATTTTCCAGTTGTATAAAGTTATCCTCTATCCGCAGGATAACGTCTAACTATCGTTGAGACTGCCACCGAACATGAGAATGGGAATATCATATCCTACAGGGTCCCTTAAATGAATGGAACGGCGGGTCAAGCAAGCACACTGACACTCCATTCTTCTCTATGGTAGTTTTGGAAATAGCCATGCGGCAGTAGCAGCTGTGTGAATGCTCGATCTGCCAATTCATGTGTATGCAGTGTATGCATACGCTAATGCGTACATATTCAGTTAAGTAGCGTACCTTTAACAACGCTACACTGTATGTTCGTTATTTGTGCGGGAATGTTCGCATTAGCGTACGCATTAGTGTAAATTCTCAAATATGCGTATATTTTGCGTCGCCGTTGTTGAAGTCACTTGGATTTTTTCCACTTTTTTCATTGTAATAGCAACTGCAAGTAAACGAAACTATACCCTATCAGACTCCCATTATTGTAGCAGCAATTATTCAGCCATTATAGCAAGGTTCGTTTTAGGTTCGGTCCGTACGAATCCGAACTTCAATAAAGTTCGCTGAAGCGAACCGAACCGAACTTTTCAAAAGTTCGCTCATCCCTAGTCTTGACATCTAGAACTGATTTGAGGACTAAGAAGAAGATGCACTGACTAGTATTTCAATCTGCCATTTGCTGATTTAAGTGTTGATGCAAATTAATCTATATGTAAAATAAGTACATGTACAATGTACAGTGCCATATACTTACCGAATTTGCAGGTATGCAATAAAACCATGTGTAATATGTGTTATTAATGTACCTATTTCCATACAGTGCGCCTTATATATGGCTTGAGCTGATCTTATTATACTTTCTACTTTATGTTTGAAATGGGGCTGCTATTTATTGTCATACAGAGTGGGTCACTATTATAAGTTACAGCTGACATCAGCTGCTGATTGCATGCACCTAGCTCCTAATGCTAGATTTACATGCAGCGATCACCTTCACATTATGAGGACGATGATGGCTGCTGCTATCACTCATCCTCAAATAGCTGCATACAGCTTCCATACATGTGAACCGGAAGGGGTTAAACTAATTGTTATGTTAGACAAAAGAAACCTGATAATACTGTTATTTAACTTTATTACTTCAGTTATATCAAGGCACTTTACATGGGCCAATGAACGGGCAGTTATCGCAAAGTTGTGTTAATAGGTAAATGGGCCACCGTTCATCCGACGAATATGCAAATGCTCATTCATCCGGTGAAAGAATCACTGATGCAAACTCTTAAATGATCATGTTTCGTTAGCAGATCATGCTGTCTAAACAGCAAACTGCTGCCCAAAGTCAATGAATATGTATGGGGACAAGTGACCACTGTAACGATTGCTGTCCCTCTTACAGAGTAGATGATTGCTGCATATAAATGAAGCTCTCACTTTCTGTGATGAGCAGGCAATTATTGGGAATGATTGGATTGTTTCCAATAATTGCCTTCTCTATCTGCCCACGTAGGGGAGCATTTTGGAACACAGTTACCCAATGTGCATATTAGCAAGATTCTCAGTGCACTGAAGTATGTCTTATTTTAGAGAATTGATAGAGAATAGAATTGTGAAGGATTGGCTGATCTATACATATAAAACATGAATAGAAAAGTAACAGGAACCCTATGAACTCCATTATATACAAAGCATATTAAATACTGTTTTAATATCATTATTAGATCCTATAAAAATGTGAACAGCCTCCTCATTGAAGTAAATAGAAGTATGCTTCTCTTTGTAGGTCTGCCCAAGAGGGGGGTTTCCAGCCCTTTTAAGGTGCCCATACACATTAGACAGAAACAGGTTTCGAACAATCATCTGGTGATTGATTATTTTGCAGACCCAGTCATACACATTTTAGTCCATATTGGCCATTACAGTTCATTTTATGGATTTTGGAGATACTATATCACCTAAATGGTGTGAGAAGTGTTATAGGCCAAACAACACTCTTCTGGAACTCTGGGAAGATGGTATGCAAATGAGATCTTAGCAAGCTCTATCTCTAATGCTTCCAGATGTAAAGCACCTATCCTATAAATCAATGTTCAACCTTTTAAACAGGCCTTGAGAAATGGCTAGGAAAATAATTAAGCCACCACCTCATCTGAGATAAGGCATGTCTCAAGGCCTGTTTAAAAGGGCAAACTTTGACTTTACATCTGGTGGCATTAGAGACAAAGCTTGCTAAGAGCTCATCTGCATATGCTCTACCCAGAATTGCAGAAGAGCAAGTCTCATGACATTTAGGTGTTCTCCATAAAGAGATATAGTATACCCCAAATACTGATCTAGTCATCTAAGCCAGTTAAGTGTCTCTGCACTGGTGATGGATAATCACCTAAAAACAGCTGTCTGCAGATGAGGGGCTGGTTTGATTATTATATTACAAGTCATGTCTCCAGACCTGTTTAAAAGGTTGAACATCACATCAACTTATAAGATAGCTGCCTTACATCTGAGAGCATTAGAGGCAAAGGTTGCTAAGAGCTCATTTGCATACCATCTTCCCAGTTCATAATATCAGGTGATAGACCAAAGATCTTGGTGGGAACATAATTTTAAAGCAAGCCCTTTTGTCTGTAAATGTTTTTACTTTGAAAGACCTTCTGCTGACATGTTGGTCGAAAATTTCAAATATGGCCAATTACTTTTCAGATGATGATGGTCTGTCATTAATCAGCTAAAATGATCATTTGACAATTCACCATATGAACAATCATTTTAGTTGAAATAATTTGATCAACTGCTGTTTAATGTGCACAGCTACTTTTGCATGGAAAAATGTTAGAAAACTCCAAGACCAAGACTAGAGATGAGTGAAGTTTTGAAAAATTAAATTTGTGCGTTTCGCCAAACTTCGACAAGAAATTCGATTTGTGACAAATTAATTCTTCACTAATCGTGATAAATTAGTTATACACAGGCCACTCTGTCTAATCATGTTCATCCCACTTGGTGGCCCAATCTCAGTGTGAAGGCTTAGAACTTAAAATGCAGGGATATTGCATCACTGTGTACATTACATTCTAGTGCACCTACATTCATAGTTAATCCATTCTGTAGGTACTGTGCCATCAGCATTACAGGCAGGTGTAATTTATCACCATCTACATCATTGTGCAGTGCACCAACATTCATAGCTAATCTTTTCTGTTAAACAAAAACAAAAGCATACAGCACCAGTAAAGCCAAAAACCTGTGTCCAAATGGCTCGTGAGTGGAACAAAATAAAGAAACAGAGGCAATAAACTAGTGGAGAAAAAAATGTTCTTTTAGTGTATGTTGTGGCAGTCCGAACACATGCTTTTTAATCCCTTCTGTTAGCTGTAGATTTACTGTGCATCAGTATTACAGGTCACTGTTACTGTCAGGACTAATTTATTGCTGTGGACTTAACCGTGCAGTGCCCCAAGATTCAAGTAGTGGC
Source organism: Rhinella marina (assembly GCA_900303285.1). Classification (NCBI taxonomy): domain Eukaryota; kingdom Metazoa; phylum Chordata; class Amphibia; order Anura; family Bufonidae; genus Rhinella; species Rhinella marina. The sequence continues at coordinate 81,553 of ONZH01000736.1, read as the reverse complement.
CCCATGAGTTGGAAGGGTACTATAAAAATCCCCATAATTACACAATACAGTGAAAGGGAGAACACATTTAAATGTATCATAAGACGCCACTGGGATATCCTCAAACAAGATAAATTACTAGGAGAGAAAATAACTGAATACCCAATTTTTACTTCCAGGAAAGCACATAACTTATCCAATCTGGTAGCACCATCAATTCGACTAACCCAATTATCAACCAGTAGGAAGAAACAAATAGCAAAAAGAAAAGGTTTCTTCCCCTGTAAAATGTGTACCAACTGTCGGCTAATAAATCAAAAGGGTCCCATTCTAGAAATAAAAAATGGTTCAGAGTCATATAAAATTGAAAACCACCTCACATGCAACACCAAGGGGGTTATCTACTATATTATATGCCCTTGTAATAAGATATACGTAGGTAGAACAAAAAGATTATTAAAAATAAGAATTGGGGAACGTGTGAAAAATATTGAGAAAAAGTTTGAGGGTCATCCCCTATCACGCCATTTTGCAGAATACCATGAAGGAAAAGTGAAAGGCTTGTCCTTTGGGCGTATTGAGAAACTAAATCCGGACATGAGAGGTGGGGATTTTATTAAACAAATGTCTAGGTGCGAAAGTAAATGGATATATAAACTTAACAGCTTGGCACCTATAGGTTTAAACCAGGAAACTGAATTATTTGCGTTTCAGTAGAAATGAGCAGCCTAGAATAATAAAAGGGCCAAAAAATGAGGAAAAGGGGAAGAATGAAATACAATAAAATAAAATAACATATAAAAAAAACCTGAATATCCTGGGTATGATGAGGTTGAAAAATATACACAATGATGTGCACATATAGACATAAAAATGAGGAATTGTTATATTGAAAGGAACGGAACTTGAAATAAGCGACCAAATTCTAAAACACACCAGGCAATTAATTACCATAGAAACGGATGTCTATTTAACAGTGAGGAGGACGATGGATACCTATCCCTGACGAAGGAATACGATTATTCCAAAACGCGTTGGAAGGTCTCTTGATCCTTACAGGCACCCGTACTAGCGTGTGACGTCACACTGAAGCTTGTTGCCACAGGAACTATTGCCGACGTCCCCACGTGCGCGCGAACTACTGGCTGGAGCAGTGCACACACGGTGGATGAGAAAAATTAACAAGGAACATCACGCTCCAATTAGGATTGGACTTGCCTCTTCATTCTTCAAAACTACATTTATAACGACAGTAACAGGTATTTACTTTTGCTCAATGTGAATTAATATAGTTCTGGAGGATAGTGTCAAAAGATCAGCGCGGGTATTACCATAGGATCTTTTTAAAGAGTTGGAAGGGTGGCGGCAGCTGCAGTGGCAGTAACAGTGACCATAGTGACCCCATGACAGAGTGGTGAGAGTGGTGGAAGCAGCAGTGGCAGTAACAGTTACAATCATAGCACAGAGTGGGGAGGGTGGCAGCAGCAGTCTTTTCTTCTGACAGATTAGAAGAACGAAAAATAACGGTGATGTCAACTCTGACAAACAGGAACAATAGTGGCCCCATAACTGAGTGGAACTAACAGCAGTGGCAGTAACAGGGACAATAATGGCCCCATAAAATATTGGGCATGGGGGCCAACCGCAAAGATAGGGACAATAGTGACCCCATGACGGAGTGGGGAGGAAGGGGGTCAACAGAAGTGGCATACAGCACAAGAAGGTGGCAGATCCCAGCAGCAATGTTCATATCATTCATATCCAGCAATGTTCATATCCTTTTAAAAATGTATTACGAGGAGCCCCATTGTTGGAATGGCAATAGAGGCAAGCAGGCAGGTGGCAGCATCAGACTGGTGGCAGCAGCATGTAGCCAGAAGTATTTTGCAGAATATTCTGGTGTGGCAGCAGACTCTAGTATGATCATTAGTGGCAGAATAAGCTATTCTGTTGCATCAGGCACCGGCGTCTGGAAATCTGGGTTGATCCCTGCCTGATTTATCTTTATGAAGGTTAGTCTCTCAACATTTTGGGAGGAGTTCTCTTATGGGTAACGATGCCCCCACCGCACTACTGGCTAGGCAGGAAAGCATGCCTGTCACGCGCAGGTGTGTGTGAGGGGAACCAAACCAAGCATAGGAGGGAAAGGAGATTAGGCCTAGAAACTAAGGAAGGAAGATGGACACCTCCTACAGGAAACCCTGGCTCAATTCCTGTCTATCTACCAGTATGAACAGGCCTCAAAAGTAGGCAAGTTCATAAACACCGAACTGACCCTATAGGACCCTGGAACTTATGACAGGAATGAGTCTACCTGTTCCTCCAAAAGGAAGGACGAACAGGAGTCTTCCTTAGGCCTAATAACAAAACAACAGGAAAAAGTAACAAAACACACAGAAGGGAAAAGGAAACTTATCTTTCAATGAAGAAATGGAGGCTCCTGGATCTCAGCTGAAAACCAAACTGCTGCACACCACAACAACAACTGAAGCTATAAACCGCAAGGAATAGTGGGAGAAGAAGCAATAAATAGGGGAGGGACAATTACCACACCAGGAACACCTGAGGGAAAAGGGTGTGGTAAATACCAACAATAAAAAGGGAAAACAAGTCAGATTATACCATGTGTTGCCAATCTGACAGACCTCCTGTTATCTGTCATAGGAATGTCCGTGACAGTACTCCCCCTTCTACTGGTGACATGCGGGCACCCCGGACCAACTTTGTCCGGATGAGACCTGTGAAAAGCTTTCGCCAAAGACTGGCATTCACGTCAGATGCTGGTACCCACATCCTCTCCTCTGGTCCATAACCCTTCCAGTGAACAAGATATTGAACAGGTCTACGAAAAACTCGAGAGTCAATAATCTTGGCAATCTGGAATTCCAAACTGCCGTCCACCATCACAGGCACGGGTGGCAAGGGAGGTGGCTCCAAAGGTTCAACATATCTCTTTAACAAAGATCTGTGAAATACATTATGAATTTTAAGGGCCTGAGGAAGTTCAAGACGAAATGCAACAGGATTAATAATGGCAGTGATCTTATATCGACCAATAAATCTTGGACCCAACTTCCAAGAAGGAACTTTCAACTTAATGTTTTTTGTGGACAGCGACACAGAATCAACCACTCTTAGGTCCGGACCATTCATACGTTTCCTGTCAGCCACACGTTTGTACTTGTTGCCCATATTTAGCAAGTTACTTTGAATTTTCCGCCATATAGATGACAATGATGGTGAAAAAGTTCTTCCTTAGGGATACCAGAGGCATCTGAACCAGAAAAAGTGCCAAACAGCAGGTGAAACCCATATGCCCCCAAAAAATGGCGACTTGCCAGTGGACTCCTGTCTACGACTGTTTATGGCAAACTCTGCCAGAGACAAAAACGAGGACCACTCCTCCTGATTGTCCTGAGACAAAACATCTCAAGTAAGTCTCCAGACTCTGATTAGTATACTCTGTCTGTCCATTTGTCTGAGGGTGAAAAGCAGAGGAAAAAGACAGTTGTACCCCGAGCTGAGTACAGAACGCCTTCCAGAACCTGGACACAAACTGAGTCCCACGATCAGAGACCACGTCAGAGGGAATGCCATGAAGTTTCACAATTTTGTCAACAAACACTTGTGCAAGGGTTTTAGCATTAGATAGTCCGGGCAATGCAATAAAGTGCACCATTTTACTAAACCGATCTACAACCACCAGAATAACTGTCTTTCCAGATGAATTAGGCAGATCAGTGATAAAGTCCAAAGACAAGTAAGTCCATGGTCTGGACGGGATGGGCAACGGGAGTAGGGGTCCAGGAGCTTGAGTATGTGTCACCTTAGCGTGTGCACAGACACTACAGGCCGACACATAATCCTCAACACACTTACGCAGCCCTGGCCACCAGAATCTACGAGAGATGAGTTCGACAGTGGATTTACTCCCAGAGTGTCCCGCAAGCACCGTACAGTGATGTTGCTCAAACACCTTATGAGGCAATTTAGATGGAACAAACAATTTCCCAGGGGGCAAGGCTCCGGTGCGTCTCCTTCCGGTGGGCCTCAAACACCTTAGCCTCAAAATCAGGGTAAAGAACAGATATCACCACCTCTTCAGACAGTATAGGGCTCGGATCTTCAAAATCACCACCTCCGGGAAAACTCGTGACAAGGCATCCGCCTTGACATTCTTAATCCCAGGATAATACGTGACAATGAAATTGAATCTGATGAAGAACAAAGACCATCTGGCCTGCCTCGGGTTAAGTCGTTTCTCCGACTCAAGGTAAGCCAGGTTTTTGTGATCTGTGAATACCGTGATTGGGTGAATCGCCCCTTCCAACCAATGATGCCATTCCTCAAAAGCCAACTTAATGGCCAGCTGCTGTGACGGGGACCCAATGGCTTAGATAGCAGCCAGATGCCTTCCTTAGGCATCCGGCTGCTATCTACGGAAGCCTGTGAGATCCAGCCCCCTGGATCTCACAAGCAGAAGGCTGTAAGTGTATTACATTGAGTAATACACTTACAGCCAATGCATTACAATACAGAAGTATTGTAATGCATTGTAAAGGGGATCAGAACCCCAAAAGTTAAAAAAGTGTAAAAAAAAGAAAGTGAAAAAAATAAAGTTTTACAAAAAAAAGTTTCAAGTTCCAAAAAAGCGTCCTTTTCACAAAATAAAGTTTAAGAAAATTGTAAAAAATAGGGAAAAAAATAAAAATAGACATATTAGGTATCGCCGCATCCGTATCGACTGACTCTATAAAAATATCACATGATCCACCTCGCCATGTGAACGCAGTAAAAAAAAAAAAAAAAACAGTGCCAAAACAGCCATCTTTTGGTCACCTTCCCTTACAAAAAGTGTAGTAGCAGGCAATCAAAAAAGCTTATGTACCCCAAAATGGTACCAATCAAACCATCATCTTGTTCCGCAAAAAATGAGACCCTACCTAAGACAATCGCCCGAAAAATTAAAAAAAAATATGGCTCTCAGAAAATGGCAACATTTTTTTTGTTCAAAAATGCATCTAAGGGCTCGTTCACATCACCGTTAGGGCTTCCGTTCAGTCTTTCCGTTATAACATCGTTATAACGGAAAGAAACGGAATCCCTAGGACGGACATCAAAACGGACACCTTTAAGAGGCATTCCGTTTTGATCCGTCATAATAGAAGCCTATGGCCCTGCATAACGGATCCGTCTGGATGCCGTTATGCTGGACGGAAAACAAAGTCCTGTCGACAGGACTTTGTTTTCCGTCCAGCATAACGGCATCCAGACGGATCCGTTATGCAGGGCCATAGGCTTCTATTATGACGGATCAAAACGGAATGCCTCTTAAAGGTGTCCGTTTTGATGTCCGTCCTAGGGATTCCGTTTCTTTCCGTTATAACGATGTTATAACGGAAAGACTGAACGGAAGCCCTAACGGTGATGTGAACGAGCCCTAATGTGTAAAACTTTCCAAAAATAAAAATGTTATACATATTGGGTATCGCCGCATCCGTAACAACCTGCTCTATAAAAATATCACATGATTTGCCCCCTCAGGTGAATGCTGTAAAAAAAAATTTTTTTAAACTATGCAAAAACAGCTTTTTTTTTTTCACCTTGACTCACAAAAAGTGTAATACCAAGCAATCAAAAAGTCTTATATACCCCAAAATGGCACCAATGAAAACGTCACCTCATCCCGCAAAAAATGAGCCCCCACATAAGACAATAACTCAAAAAAATAAAAATCAATGACTCCCGCAAACCAATCGATCAAAATCTGTCCTGCCATGTGCCCCCACGGCAGTTTACCACCACATATGGGGTGTTGCCGTATTCAGGAGAAAATGGGGAACAAATTATGGGGTGCTTTTCTCCTGTTACCCCTGTAAAAATGAAAAATTGGGGCTAAAGCAACATTTTATTGGAAGAAATGAAACTTTTCATTTTCTCAGGGTCATTTTGAAGGGTGTAGTTTCCAAAATGGGGTCACTTTTTGAGGGTTTCTGCTCTAGGGGTACGTCAGGGTCTCTCAATTACAAAATGGTGCTTAAAAACCATTCTAGCAAAATCTGCCTCCAAAATTCGTATGGGGCTCCTTTCCTTCTGACCACTGCCACAAACCCATAGAGACGTCTACCACCACATATGGGATATTTCTGTAAACTGCAGAATCAGAGCAATGTATATTGAGGTTTAGTTTGCTGTTAATCCTTGCTGTGTTGCAAGAAAAAAATTATTAGCATGAATAATCTACCAAAACATTTCACCTCCATTTTCTTTTAATTCTTGTGGAACACCTCAAGGGTTAACAAAGTTTGTAACATCAGTTTTTTATAATTTCAGGGGTGTAGTTTCTAAAATGGGGTCATTCATGGGTGGTTTACATTACATAAGCCCCTCAAAATCACTTTATATCTGAATTGGTGCTTTAAAAAATTGTTTTGGAAATTTAGTTTTTGAAAAATTTTCTAAACTTCTGGCCTTCTAACATCCTAAAAAAGTAAAATGACATTTATAAAATGATGCCAACATGAAGTAGACATATGGGGAATGTAAAATAATAACTATTTTTGGAGGTATTACTGTTTATTTTGAAAGTAGAAAAATTGAAATTCGGAAATTTGCAAATTTTTCAAAATTTTTGGTAAATTTGGAATTTTTTTATAAATAAAAATGAAATATTTTGCCACAAATTTACTACTGTCGTGAAGCACAATATGTGATGAGAAAACAATCTCAGAATGGCCTGGATAAGTAAAAGCGTTCCAAAGTTATTGCCACATAAAGTGACACATGTCAGATTTGCAAAAAATGGCCTGGGCAGGAAGGTGAAAACAGGCCCAGGGTTGAAGGGGTTAAGACAATTGTCAATGCAATAATCACCGCAATCCAGAATCTGTCTATTATGCCAATCGATGGTTGGATTGTGTTTGCTTAACCATGGTAAACCCAGCACCACAGGAGCAGGAAGACCTTCCAACACAAAACACGAAATAAGTTCCTGATGAAATTCACCCACTCTTAATCTTATATCATGCACCATCTGAGACAAACACTTTTTAAAAAGAGGCACAGAATCAATCACAAACACAGAAATCCTCTTCTCCAATGCACTCGGAGACAATCCATGCATACGGACAAACTGGGCATCAATCAGGTTCACCCCTGCCCCGCTGTCAATAAACATCTCAATTCTCACAACCTTTGACTCTAGCGCCACCTCGGCAATCAGGAGAAAAAACGGGTACTACAGGATGAGGACAAATGCACATTTTCTGTCTCTCCACCCACTCCTCCAAGAGTGAGATGGGAATTTAATGCCCCCTTTCTTTTTTTCTCTTTTAGAGACTGAATGCATGGACATGCGTTGATAAAGTGTCCTTTCTGTCCGCAGAAAAAACACACTCCCTTTTTATTACCAGAATGCTTAAAGGTGGAAGCAGGAGTAGCCCCCCTAACTGCATGGGTTCGTCCCCAGACATTAACCCAGGAGTATCTTCACCCAAAGTGTCATAGGAAGACAATACACTATGTGATATTACGTCCTGAGAGCGGGGGCCCCTAGATCTCTCTCTCAGGCGTCTATCAATACGTACAGCAAGAGACATAGCGGCTTCCAAAGACACTGGAGTTTTATGAAAGGCCAAAACGTCCTTCAGCCTTTCTGATAACCCTTGACAAAACTGACTACGGAGAGCCGGATCGTTCCATTCGGTATCCTTGCCCACTTCCGAAACTCAGCGCAATAGATCTCAACAGAGCGCTTACCCTGACGAAGGTCACTTAACCTGGACTCGGCCAGGGAGATGCGATCCGGGTCATCATAGATAAGCCCCAAAGCATTGAAAAATTCATCCACCGACTGGAGAGACTGCGATCCGGTCGGCAGAGAAAAGGCCCATGACTGTGCATCTCCCTTGAGCAACGAGATCACCACACCAACTCTCTGTTCCTCATTACCAGATGAATGTGGACGCAACCTAAAGTACAACTTTAGGCTCCAGACAGGCCTGGCAACCACCACCCCCGGGACCAACAGCCTGTGGTCTCTGAATCTGGGTGACGATCGTGCCGAGGTCAGCTACCTTCAAAGACCTACAGCTGCCCGGCGAGTACAGCAATAGGATCCATGGCTGTACAGATACAAACAACAAAGTGACGGTAATTGGCGGTTTATAATGTCACGCGCAGGTGTGAAGGGGGGGAACCAAACCAAGCGTAGGAGGGAAAGGAGATTAGGCCTAGAAACTAAGGAATGAAGATGGACACCTCCTACAGGAAACCCTGGCTCAATTCCTGTCTATCTACCAGTATGAACAGGCCTCAAATGTAGGCAAGTTCATACACAGGAACCTAAACACCGAACTGACCCTATAGGACCCTGGAACTAATGACACGAATGAGTCTACCTGTTCCTCCAAAAGGAAGGACGAACTGGAGTCTCCCTTAGGCCTAATAACAAAACAACAGGAAAAAGTAACAAAACACACAGAAGGGAAAAGGAAACTTATCTTTCAATGAAGAAATGTCGGCTCCAGGATAGTTTCTTCTGTTGGCGGATGAAGAAAACCGCTCATCATAGCCTCCAGACTGAAGTTGTGCTGCATATTGAGCTGCTCATACAGATGGTCTAACATATGGAGCGCGGAGTTCTTACGGTTGGAGACATTACATATCAGGCAATGTTGGGGCATACAATGTTGCCTTTGCAGCTCAAGGAGGGCGTGTTTTGCATGGTAAGAGTGGTTGAAGTGCATGAACAGTTTCCGGGACATTTTTAAAAGCTCTTGCATTTCAGTGGAAGACTTGAGGAATCAGGTGACAATGCGATTAAAGATGTGCACCGTGGCGCATGGGTCAGCCCTCCCTGAGACAGTGCAGACAAAATGCTCTTCCTGTTATCAGTAACCATGGTTTCTATCTCCAGTTGGTGGAGAGACAGCCAGTGTTCGATTTCTTTATTGATGATGTGAAGCAGTTCTTCCCTGGTGTGGCTCTGTTCTCCCAGGCTGACCAGGTGCAGAACCGCATGATAAAGCCTAGCTTTCCATCAGTGATAAGCTGAAGGACCACTGTGAACTGTGCTTAGAGGGGAGGTTGAGGACAAGGTGGCGGATGAGGAGGCAGAGGAGGACATTGGCACAGAAATCCCAGCATTACAACGCGGAGGCAGAATTGCCACCACCTGGCCAAGTTGATGGTGTGCCTGGTTTCCGCCACATTAACCCATTGGGCTGTGAACGATATATATTGTCCTTGGCCATAATTACAAGTCCATACATAAGTGCTGGCATGAACTCTACCAGACACACCGAGAGGCCCAACGACTGGCCCAGCTTCTGCTCAACGTACGTGTGCAGGGCACAGCTTTTTTGGAAAATTAATGTCGGCTTGGGACTCTCTACCTTGGGTGGGCACAAGCCATCAGTTCTCTGAAATGTGCAGTCAACTACATGGAAAGGGAGGGACTGTAGTACCAGCAACCAGCCAGGTGCACTTTCAGCTGTTGCGCCGTTGGATGAGTGCACGCATACTGTTGTCTTTTTGCAATCACCTCAGTGATTGCTGTCAAAACAAGTGACAAGGAGCATCAGAGCAATGGAGGACATTGAAATTGATTGGAAGGAATGACAGCTTCCATTCTTCTGATGTTGTTGAGCCCTGGCTGCTGGAGAGGGGGTGCATGCTGGTGGGAGATGCAGAGATTCCTGCATCAGGCTGTAACACTAAATGAGTGGCACAGTTTTCCCACACCACTTTAGCCAACATTAGCACCCTGGCCATGTTTTACTTTCTGTCTATATATCTTGCATACTGCACGCTAACATCCCCCAAAGACTTGCTGAAAAAATCATATATTAGACAGCCCTTTAATACTGAGGTACAGTAATTTTATGTATAAACAAACAGATTAACTTGGATTGTGGCAGCGGTTCAACAAGATACACATGGCGATTACACTCAACCTGCACTGTCCTTGCAGTCTCCCTATGCCCTCCCTATTCTCTCCCTACAGTGAATAAAAACTCTCTCTACAATCTCCCTACAATGTCTCTGCACTTTCCATGTACTCTCCCAATATACTCAATAAATATTCTTCAGTAAATAGCTTTCTGAAACACTGTCCCTAGCTCACCTCTTTCTATAAGCTCAGCTCACAGTGAAATGGCAGAGACCACGCGGAATGAGGCTTTTGTAGGGCTGTGACATCACAGGGGATGGCTATCTGCTGATTGGCTGGCTGCACTGCGTTATGGGTCATATCGCATTCTAAGGCTTCTTACTTTTACTTTGTAACATTTGTAGCAGCCATTTTCGGAAAAAAATCAATTATTTAACACGAAAAGCGAGGAAATTCAAATTCATGGCAAATCATGGCAAAAACTTCAGGCTGAATTCCACTTTGTATGCTTTGATTCGCTCAACACTAACCGAGACCGATACAATACACAATTATCAATAATCCCCAGCGGTGGGACCCACACCTATAAGACCATAGGGGCATATCCTAGCAATACGCCCCCATTGTCCATTATAACCCCTTTAACAATAATCTGTTCCAGTCTTATAGTTAACAATTACAATTAAGTCACATATTTTGCCACCAGGTGGCCACTATTCATATTGACACCTTATGTACTAGTGAGTACAATGGGGCAGATTTATCAAGCTGGTGTACAGTCATGGCCAAAAGTTTTGAGAATGACACAAATATTATATTTTCACATGATCTGCTGCCCTCTGGTTTTTATGTGTGTTTGTCAGATCTTTTTATCACATACAGAAATATAATTGCAATCATATTATGAGCAACAAAAGCTTATATTGACAGTTAGAATGAGTTAATGCAGCAAGTCAATATTTGCAGTGTTGACCCTTCTTCTTCAGGACCTCTGCAATTCTCCCTGGCATGCTCTCAATCAACTTCTGGACCAAATCCTGACTGATAGCAGTCCATTCTTGCACAATCAATGCTTGCATTTTGTCAGAATTTGTAGGTTTTTGTTTGTCCACCCGTCTCTTGATGATTGACCACAAGTTCTCAATGGGATGAAGATCTGGGGAGTTTCCAGGCCATGGACCCAAAATCTCTATGTTTTGTTCCCTGAGCCATTTAGTTATCACCTTTGCTTTATGGCAAGGTGCTCCATCATGCTGGAAAAGGCATTGTTGATCGCCAAACTGCTCTTGGACGGTTGGGAGAAGTTGCTCTGGGAGGACATTCTGGTACCATTCTTTATTCATGGCTGTGTTTTTAGGCAAGACTGTGAGAGAGCTGATTCCCTTGGCTGAGAAGCAACCCCACACATGAATGGTTTCAGGATGCTTTACAGTTGGCATGAGACAAGACTGGTGGTAGCGCTTACCTCGTCTTCTCCGAATAAGCTGTTTTCCAGATGTCCCAAACAATCGGAAAGGGGATTCATCAGAGAAAATGACTTTACCCCAGTCCTCAGCAGTCCACTCCCTGTACCTTTTGCAGAATATCAGTCTGTCCCTGATGTTTTTTCTGGAGAGAAGTGGCTTCTTTGCTGCCCTCCTTGAGACCAGGCCTTGCTCCAAGAGTCTCCGCCTCACAGTGCGTGCAGATGCACTCACACCTGCCTGCTGCCATTCCTGAGCAAGCTCTGCACTGCTGGTAGCCCGAACCCGCAGCTGAAACACTTTTAAGAGACGGTCCTGGCGCTTGCTGGTCTTTCTTGGGCGCCCTGGAGCCTTTTTGGCAACAATGGAATTTCTCTCCTTGAAGTTCTTGATGATGCGATAGATTGTTGACTGAGGTGCAATCTTTCTAGCTGCGATACTCTTCCCTGTTAGGCCATTTTTGTGCACTGCAATGATGACTGCACGTGTTTCTTTAGAGATAACCATGGTTAACAGAAGAGAAACAATGATTCCAAGCACCATCCTCCTTTTAAAGTGTCCAGTGGTGTCATTCTTACTTAATCATGACAGATTGATCTCCAGCCCTGTCCTCATCAACACCCACACCTGTGTTAATGGAGCAATCACTGAAACGAAGTTAGCTGTTAAGGAAGGGCTGCAATGATGTTAAAATGTGTTTTGGGGGATAAAGTTCATTTTCTAGGCAAATATTGCTGGTAATTGCTGTTAAGCTGATCACTCTTTATAACATTCTGGAGTATATGCAAATTGCCGTTTTAAAAACTGAAGCAGTAGACTTTGTAAAAATTAATATTTGTATCATTCTCAAAACTTTTGGCCATGACTGTAAAGTAGAACTGGCTTAGTTGCCAATAGCAACCAACCAGATTCCACGTTTCATTTGCCAAAGTAGCTGTGAACAATGAAAGGTGGCAACTAAGCCAGTTCTACATTACACCAGTTTGATAAATCTCCCCCAGTGACTTTTACACAACCCGTTCCAGAAATAGTACAACCAGATTTTCTAACCAATCACTAAAAACCCTGGCCTCTTAGCATACAATACAGCTGTGGATCACCTCAACAGTTCTGCTGATCTGAAAGGTCCATGAATGACTGAAGAAACCTCTGAAGTTAACATAGGAAGCATAACCATAGCAATCTATATTATCTGCATCCTCCATGAGTTTCCTCCTTCCTCTCATAGCCAGAACATTTCTTCCCATTGACACATTACAAATTAATAGCATGCTGGACTTAGCGCATTTCCTAATGACCACAAGAGAAGTTATGCACATAACTATACGAGCCCGAAACATTTTAAGGTGTTTCAAATGCCGCCCGGGATGTTTATTTTAATGATAGGCCATTATTATACCATATTTTTTATTGTTCTGATGGCAAAAGAAAACGTGGAAGCAACAAATGTTTCAGAGGCAAAACTTAAAAGTTCTTATAATTTTGGCAAAAACTTTCTTGGACTTAATAAGTGTAATGCCTGCGTTGGAACCTCAGCCTGCAAGAAGTTCTTTAAGGAAGAGATCAGGTCAGAATTTTGTTGTACCAAAATGTGTTCATATTTGTGTGATAGATAGATAGATAGATAGATAGATAGATAGATAGATAGATAGATAGATAAATAGATAGATAGATAGATAGATAGATAGATAGATAGATAGTCATGTCATCTTGTACTGTGATATCACCCATTATTCCTGTACTCTTACTATGTACTTTATATCCTTTATGTGGCATTGTTGTGTCAGCTTAGCTATCTTTTACTGTGACAGCACAATGTACACTATCCCACTATCTTGTATGACAGTAGCATTGCTAGGTGTTTTTTATCCTTTATTGTGACATTACTATATGCATTATCACTATGCTGCAGCATCATTTTTCCTGCTTTTTGTCATCCTTGTGTTTTAGAAAAAGAGACATGGGATAGATCGCAGACCAAGAGAATAAGCTTTTTATGTTTTGAACTCACTTGGAGCTGTTTGTAGTCATAGTGAAGTGCGGCCCTACTTCAGATTTTGGTGTGGGCCCCTTTGGATATAGATATATATGATTTAAATATAGAGAGAATGAGAATGCAGGAGAGACTGGGTAATAAGACATATAGCATGTCTGTATAAAACAGATATATTGTTAGAATATTATTATGTGGACGATAAATTCTGACCAATTATATCACTACTTTTAAAGGAAAACATGCACAGATAAAAATAGCAGGAAGGGGGTTTAACAGCACATCAAATTATGATTGTGTCATGGTTGGCAACTTCTTAAAGGGGTTGTCCACTGGGGTAAAGGCAAAAAAAAATAATAAAAACACAAGAAACAGTCACCTGTGATTGGCTGGGAAAATAGTTTCTGCTATTTCTTAAAGAAGAACTCCCGACAAAAATTTTATTCCATGTCCTGCTAGAAATGTACATGATATAATCTGTAGTGAATGTCATTTTCTTACCAGTGTCTGAGTTTTTGACTTATATCATCCTGAAGTTTCTTATCTGTGTCATGTGACCAGGAATTAGACCCACCAACTCACACATAGACTTATGTGTGGACAGGAAGTCTAATTCTCTATGTATTCCTATGAGACTAAAAGTGAGGCTCCCATAGGAATGAAAAGAGCAGTAACTGGCTTTCTGTCCTGGGTCAGTTGGAGGTCAGGGAGTTGGTCACATGACCCGGCTACAATAAGAAGAGAGGTTTTTACTCACAGAAAGGCCTCATGCACACGTTCCGTCTGCACCCGTTCCGTTTTTACGGTCCGTTTTTTTTCAATCCGTTTTTTATCCGTTTTTCATCCGTTAAAACGGACTGCCATCCGTTTAAACGGATCCGTTTTTCATCCGTTTTCCATCCGTTTAAACGGATCCGTTTTTTTTTTATTTAGGTTGGTTCTGTGTCTCCAAGCAACCTATCCGTGAAAACGGATGGAAAACGGACACATACCCGTTTCCATCCGTTTTCACGGACGCTCCTATAGAGTTCAATGGAGCCATCCGTCACGTTTAAAAGGATGAAAATGGGACATGCACCAGTGAAAAAGGATCTGAAAAACGGAACGGACAGGCATCCGTGAAAAAACGGATGCCTGTCCGTCGCCCATACAAGTGAATGGGTCCGTTTTTTCTATCCTTTTTTCAGGATCCTGAAAAAAGGATAGAAAGCGGAACGTGTGCATGAGGCCAAACAGTCACTGATAAGAAAATGACAATCACTACAGATTATATCATGCACCTTTCTAACAGGTCAGAGAATAAAAATTTTTCGGGAGTTCTTCTTTAAATGTAGAAACGCGACCAGGAAGAAAAGACCAGTGGGCAAACGTCAGAACAGGAGCGGGACGGACATCTCCTTTAATACCACTAAAAGTCCTCTGCCCCAGTTCTGCTATATCTAGGCACCATCACATGAAAACCTCTCTTTTTCTGGTGGTTGTCAGTAAACATACAGTTATGTCAAAACCTTCCAGCTACGCTATACAGCTCCTAACTTCCCAACACATAGCTGAAAATTTCCATCAGCTCCATAGAAATGAATTGGGAGCGGGGGCTGCGCATGCGCGGTACGCTCCCATTCATTTCTATGGGGAGCGGGCTTGGTGGTGGCCAGACCGGAGTCCTCCAGCCACCATCTTGCGAGGCTCCGATCTGGATATAGGTGCGGGTCTCAGCAGTGGGACCCGCACCTATAAGACAATGGGGACGATATGCCTAGCGATATGCCCCATTTGTCCATGATGAGACAACCCCTTTAATTATAAGACACAAATAGGTACTTGACATTGGAAATTTAGCATGGATCCCGCGTCAAAAATCTGTCAGTGACTACGCAGAATCTCACTCCTGTTATTTTCAATGGGCGATCACTCTGTTGTTCATGTGGAATAGGTTTATAGCCACAACTGTGGCGAGAAATTAAATAAACCACGGCCGCATGAACAACAGCACAGTCTCATTGAAAACAATGGGAGGCAGTTTCTGCACCATGTGAACGGGGCCTTACTTCTTTGGTGTGGTTTAGTCCACACCTCATTGCAGTCAATGGAGAAAAGCTAAAATAGCAAGCAGTTTTTTTGTGTGTTTTGGTGTTGTTTCTGCCACCAAAATGTTATGTTTTCTATGACAGCTCAGCCTACTGATCTGCACCTGTGTTTTCACAGTGGATTTTAGACATGTTAACACTCCCTGACACTTTCCTTAAAGGGGTTGTGTCACTTCACCAAGTGACATGTATCATGTAGAGAAAGTTAATACAAGACACTTACTGTATTAATGGATTGTGATTGTCCATGTTGATTACTTTTCTGGCTGGATTAATTTTTCTATCACATTATACACTGCTCGTTTCCATGGTAACGACCACCCTGCAATCCAGTGGTGGTGGCCATGCTTGCACACGGATGCTGTGAGGAGAACATGTTATCTAAAGTGCAATCCTCATGATAATAGTAGGTGTAGAATTTGGTAAATAGTATATAGCAATATTGTTCTATTTATAGGCCCAGATAAAAATGCCCACAGAAGACCATTGCATTGATTAGTGTAATTTGTGCAGCGGTATTTGTCTGGCCAATTCTCAGCATATTTGCCGGGTTTCTGCCAGATCTCTGCTAGTCCCCATTATAGTTAATGGGGCCGGTGGGCATTCAGGCAGTGTCCAGCCGGTTCCAGAGAGCTCTGGGACATAGACACAATGGTCAGGAGGGGACCTCATTGACTTACATGGGAGAGTTTTCTAGGCATACTCTGTGACCTGTGTATAGGTCATTGCACAAGGAAAGAATAGATAAGCTTTGACAATCACCTATTGTGAATGGCGTATCCTGTCTTATCTGTCATTGTAAGGCTACTTTCACACTAGCGGCAGTCTGGATCCGGCAGGTGAAGGGTGCTGCCGGATCCGGACTGCCGCAGGGACATGTGTGGAGCCGGAACCGCGCTCCGGCCCCACACATGTCATACAGTACATACAGACACACACACATATACACAGACAAATACACATACATACTTACATGCTCCCGACCGGTCTCCAGAGCGCCGGAGGAGCAGGACGGCGCACAGATGACGATTCCCCATAGCGCCCTCTGCTGGGCGCCTGGTGGAATCGTTCTATGTGAGCGCCGTCCTGCTCCTCCTGCGTGTGGAGACCTGCCGGGGTGCATGTAAGTATTTATGTGTATTTGTATGTGTATATGTCTGTGTATGTTTATGTATATGTGTATGTCTGTATATGTGCATCGTGTGTATTTGTGCAGGTGACGGATCCGTCATGAACTCCATTGAAAGTCAATGGAGGACGGATCCGTTCACCATTGTGTCACACCAAACGGATCCGTCCCCATTGACTTGATTGGGAGTCATGACGGATCTGTCTTGGTGCGGATGCCTGCACCCGAGAGCAAACCGCAGCATGTTGCAGTTTGCTCTCCGGTCTGAAGACGGAACGGAATGCTTTTCAGGAGCATTCAGGTGTCTTCAGTTCAGTTTTGCCCCCATTGACAATGAATGGGGACAAAACTGGAGCGTTTTATTCCGGTATTAAGCCCCTATGACGGAGCTCAATACCGGAATTCCATAACGCTAGTGTGAAAGTAGCCTAATCCTGCTTGTAATTATTTCACCTCTGTGCAGTGATCTGTACAGACCAAGAAGTGGTTCCTATTATTAGGCCTAAAACTGCAGGATTTTATGGTTTTTGTTTAAATATAGATATTGACATGGAAAATTAAAAATAACATTCCCAAAAATTCTTTAAAAATATGTTAAACATAAAAACATGATTTAAACAATAAGTCATTTTCTGATTATACATTTCCTGTAATTTTTGCTACTTATGCCATTGTTTTAATTTTCTTACACTAGGTAGTGGGGATCTCAACTTATTTTGCTATGGGGCCCTATGAATCATAGCTAGGCCCCTGAGGACTTTCTTTAATTTTTTTTTTTTTTTCTAATTAAGCCAGTTATGTGGGATCTGTTTTCAGGTACTGAGTACCCCAACTGTGTGGCACACCAGATGAACCTTGAGTTAAGACACATTGACAATATTGCAGACATCCTCCTAAACAGCGCTAATTTGTATTGTTCAATTCCAGTATAATTTTTCACTTTGAAACATATACCAGCAAATATAGGCAATTTCATTATTCCTTGTTTCTCCTCATTAATTATGTCTCTTCTCTGTCTCTTCTTTGCTCACAAGGTTGGGGGCCTGTGAATTCAGAGTCAAAGCTAGGCTTGCCTTCACGTAGGACATAAATTCAGTTTGCTGCCCTGTATTTAAAAGCCTTATCCAAGATACAGTGTCTACCTGACTCCCCATCTAGCCCCCTATCCACTGCCCCCAGCTATGTCCTGGTCTAGATTATCTCGTTGTCAATACAGTTTGTAATATTCTAGCTATTTTAAGCTATTAATATTAGGAGGCTTGTATAATCCTCTGGTGTTTATGGTATATCCTATTGACCAAGCCTGTGGAGAGTATTAGTGATATAAGAAAGATACATGCAATCCCCAATATTATAAGCTTAACAATTACGTAAAAATGTAAGATATCAAATGCATAACTTTTTTTTCTTTAGTAGCCTATTAATAATCTAAAAATACTCTGACTGCTCCATGTGTTATACCACTGCGCTACCCGCTGGGGGCCTTTTCTTCGCATTATCACAAAAAAAACCCTTAAGCTAAACTTCAACATCATATCTTGTACAAAACTAACAATTACCACAATTTGCTAAGTGATGTAGATTTCTACCCTCTTTTTACACCTAAGTCTAAATCTGTAATATGTTTCTATCATATAATCTAAACTAATCTAATTTTAAGATACTGTAATCTTTTCTTCTAATCGCTGTTTTATAAGTGTCTACGAGTCATCTCCACTGTGATTTCAAAAAAAGTGGCATTGAGGCTTTTTCTATACTGCTATTCATTATACTTGCTAATCTATGGTTTTGTACTTTACCGTTTACATTTTATTCTGTTCTTAAAGGTTATATATGCAGCAAGCACAAAATCGTGCTTTTTACTTTGCTTTTAAAAGTTTGAAACTAAAAATAATCCTATAACAATTTTTAAAAGTACATTACTTAAAGACATCCTGGTAGAAAAGCATTTTCTTACCCCTTTATACAATAGTCAATGCTGTCATGTGGAGTGCCGGTACATTCACAACTATTCCTGGTGGATCTACCCCATCCTGTTTCCATCAGATTCTTTGTGCTCTAATGACACATGAATATCCTATGGATACTTTGGCTATAAAATAACTGCAGTCAGGGGTATAGCTTTATACATGGCAGGTCATTAAAGCGCACTGCAGGCTCATCAACACTTTACATAGGCTGGTATTATATCCAACAGACCTTGCATAATATAATCTATTGCTCCAAATCAACACTTTTTGCTAAAAGTTTCATTTGTTTTTTACATTTTAACAAAATTAGGTCTCTTCTACGCAACATCTTTCCTATTCTTTTAGAAATCTTTTTTTTTTAATCTAAAACATATTTGCCAGACACTTGCCAAAGTCTTAATCATTTTAGCATAAGCTTCTGTGCAAAAACATCAAACTTTTTGATATTATAGTATAACTGAAAATACTCTATGGCTGAAATGAATGCAATCACATAAGAAGAGATATAATAACATTATTAAATATATAATAAATACATACTGTAAATACAGAACAGCCACCATAAAAATATGACTTCAAAATAAAAATAATGAAAAATTATATTGGAGGAGGGATGCCGTTACGCTACATACAGTAATACACATTTATATATGTTAAAGGGTCAAATATTATCAGGTTATATCTATAAAATATGCTAATTACACAAAATAAATAAATAAGAACATGAAATAAATACAAAATTGTGTTAACAGAAACATCTCTTGTGGTTAATGTAAGTGAATAAGTTAATTCTTGGTGGGTACATCTCTGAGTCAAGTACCTGGTGTCCGGTGGTTTACCCATCTGTTTAGGCTCCATTGCTTTCGTGCCCCAATAACTGGATGTAAAAGAGGGCAGATCCTGCACATACGCACATAGTTTAGATAGGTCATGCCCACAAACACCGCTAACCTACTCCATGCCAGTCACAGTTAGTGAATATATCCTACAGCACATCCTGAAATTAATGAAGACCTCAGTCAAGATAAGTATAGTCCCAGAAAAATAAAGACCCAGACTGGACCCTCAAACATATAGAAACCTTAGACCACAGCAAACACAGACCCCAGAATAAATACAGTCCCCGAATAAAAACATACCAGGCCCTAAAGTAAATTCAGACACCAAACCGGGCACCTAATAGACTCCCTGAATAAAAACAGAACTCAGACACCACAATACAGACCTCTAAATAACTGCAGTCCCCATCATAAAAACAAATCTCAGAATAGCTACAGAACCAGACCCCCTCTAAAAAAACAGACCCCCAAATAATACATACCTCAGAATAGACCACAGAATACAGACCCAAAAATAACTACAGACCCCAGACCAAACATCCTGAATAAATACATTCCACCACAATAAATGCATAGCTTAGAATATCCCCATGAATACAGACTGCTAAATAAATACGTACCCTAGAACAAATGTAGACCTCAGATCAAACCCCCAAATAGGTACAGAACCCTGAACCACTAAAGACACTTACATAGAACAGTTCCCACTTCTCTTCTGTGGAGATAAAGCCTAGAGTATATTGGCTTCTGGAATGTGAGATCTTTGCACCTACTCACCAGCTTGAGGACCTGCACAGAGATGGCCATGTGACTATATCAGTGCAGATTGATGAACAGTAGCATATCCTAGTGCACACACTTGGGGTCATTGCACATCACAGTTTTGTGTTATTCTGTTTCCACAATTTGTGCCACGAATGCCACGAAAAGCAGTATGTACAAAATTCCTGTATGTGCCCCCCCAATCTTTGTTTGTAAGGTGGTGCGCTAGGTTGTCACCTACCCATTGTCCCAGCTCTGGCTGCACAATACAATTTGAAATCTAGCATGTATGAACTGCAAAATCTTAACCGCACCCAAGTGGGATTGTACACAGTGTAATCATACAAAATAATGCAACATACTATCCAGTTGTAGACTTAGCTATAGCAAACAGATACAGACCTCTGATTCAGACTCATAGTTTTTTTTTACCACTGCAGTATCGCAGGACATTACCGTGGAGCTGAACCAAAGTAGGTTCAGAAAAGTGTGACCAAGGTAATTAAAGGAACTGGTGGACTGAAGTACCAAGACAGGTTGTCAAACTTGGGATTATGGGTGATCTAATTACAATGTACAAATATATGAATGGGAAGTATAGCGATCTTTCTAATTATCTTTTTATACCTAGGCATGTAACAACGACAAGATGGCATCTTCTATGTCTAGACGAAAGAAGGTTTCACAGAGATTTTTTACTGTAAGAGCAGTGAGACTATGGAACTCTGTGCCACAGGGGGTTGTGTTGGCCAATTCATTGAAGAAGTACAAGAAGGGCTTTGATACCTTTCTTTAAAGTAAAAGTATCTCAAGCTATGGGTGCTTGGTCTCTGAATGTTGATCTAGGGATTTACTCTGGCTGTTATACAGTATGTGGAGTCAAAAAGTAATGTTTCCCCCAATATGGAGAAATAGGTGACCACCTCATAGGAGCTTTGCCTTCCTCTGCCTTTCTCAGCAGAATTAAAGGTTGGACTTGATTGACCTGTCAATTAAGTAACTATTTAGGCAACTATGTAACTATTAGGATCAGAGGAACAGTAGTCAGAAATGGACAATATGTAGAGATGGAGGACACTGAAGGACACTGAATGAAATATGCATGATCTCTACTAGCAGATACAGAGACATCTTCTTGTAGCGATGAATAGATTTCTGGTCTGAGAAATAATACCACCTTCTATCTCACTAGGTTTCAAAACTGGCTTGCCCCACATCTACAGCTTCCCCCTCTTGATCTTCAGAGTTACTTTGGGAACTACAGTGATGATGGAGAAAGCTGGAGACCTGTTGAGATTTCTCGGCTGTCTAGTAAGAGGCAACATGACTTGGCTGACCAGAGGATCTGCACCAGTTTTACCAAGAGGAAAACTTGCAGCATTGAAGGGATGCTAAGGAGGACAGAGAGGTTTCAGAAGTGGATGGCAGCTAAACGTCTTACACCAGATTTAGTGCAAGTGGGTGTTCTATCTAAAGTAAAACAGTACAGTATGTTTCACTAATAGAGAACTGTCCATGCAGAAATTCTCTAACATGCATCTTTTGATGGAACTGCTCCATTACTGGAGACCTGCTACTTTTATTGGTTGCTTCAGTTCCTGCATCTCTTAAAGAATTTAACTCTGTTAGATAATAGGCAATGATCAGCGGCACTCACCGAGTCTTCATAATCTTTATTCACTGGGAAGATACCAGCGTCTCACTCGCGTGGTGAAGGGGGCGGACTGCGTACAAACAGTGAACTCTGGTTGTGACGGCCGTTTTGCACGATCCCGCGCTACTTCAGGCTACTGCGGACGTAATCACGTCCCACACTATATAGTATACAGACCTCTCCCACACATGCGCAAGCGAGACGGGCAGTAAGTATACCAAAAGTACAAAAAAGTGTACATTATACAAAACATATGTTTCATTAAAAACAACATTGACTATGTGGAACTTTCTTCTGGCAGCAGAGCACCACAGCTTCAGTGTTTTAGTCCCTTAGTGATTCCTCATTATTGAGTCTTGGTATAAAAGGTTTGGGTGCAGTGCCATCCTCATTTTTCAGTTCTCTATTTATATAGTATATCTCTTAAAGAATTGCTGTATAAGAAATCACAAAATATATAAATTTTTATCCTCCTCACCCTTTACTGACATTCATACCCACTTTCTGGATTTCAGTGCATTAAATGCCCTCTAAATCACAGCTTATATGACTGAAGACATTGGGGATCATTCATTAAGACAAGCGTTTAAACGCCGATCTTAATAACCTCTATATCTGTTGGTGGATCTGCCGAAGTTATGAAGAGGTGCAGGCCTCTACATAACTTTGGTGCATACAGCAGCGGTATATGTATAAGATAGCTTCCATGCTGGCTTACATTTAGACCATTTTTTACACCTAAAACAATCGCAGAAAATGATGAATGAGATGGGCCTTCTGGCCTGGCGCCTTCCCCGCCCACACCACTAACCGTTGCTCTGCAATCTGGCATATTTCTGAATAATAAATGACTCCCATAATTACCAGGTTTTCAAGTCATCTTGCCAGAAGTGTATCCCTGACTCCTAGGTCCAAAGTGTACATGAACAGGTGGGCTTGCTGAGAGGACACACACAAAAAGTCAGTGCAGTCTCTTGGAGGTAAAATACAGCCAGAGTATTATTGAAACTTGACTTGTGCATGGGCTGTGTAAGAGTATTCAGGAGATGCTAGGCTTGCAACAAAGAAATTGGTAGATTAACAGCCAGAGCTATACTGTCCTCCTCAAATCCGCCAGGAGAAGACGAATATGTGAGCTTACAATTGTCAAGCCCTGAAACACTAGGATAGGAGCTTTAGTGCCAGGTGTGTACTTCTGTAAGCAAATCATTTTGCTTTTTGAAGAAATTTCACATGGGCAATGTTTTCATAACAGACAACATCCGGACAGAAACCTGACCCATTTATTTTATTGGGCATATGCAAATGACCATCTGTCTATTCAGGAAAAATCAAAGAATGTTCTATCTCCATCTGTTTATCACATATGAATGGCCCATTTAAGTTAACCCCTTCAGGATACAGACAGTTTTCATCTTAACCCCTTCACGACTTCTGCCGTACATGTACGGCGAAAGTTGTGTCTTTAAATATGGCTCCCACTCGCACATGCAGTAGGCGCAATATCAGCTGGATTTCTGCTGGTTAAAACAGCAGAGACCCGTGGCACATGTATGCGATCATCCATAAGGCTGATAGCATACATTTCCCCCATCAGACCCGTGGGAACCTGTTACAGTACACTAATAGTGCAAAGCCTCAAGCAGGCTTCGGAGACTATTTCAGGAATATACCAATACAGGCCACGAGGTGGCAGCATTATATTGTTATATTAAAAATTAAGTGTTCAATGATGGCTATATAGCGATCAATGAACACAATAAGCAATCTAATGATTGCTAGTTATAGTCACCCAGAGTTTTTAAAAAGTTAAAAAAAAACAATAAAAAAAATAAAAGTTCAAATCACCCACCTTTCCTTAAAACAAAAATATTTAACCAATAAGCCATGTGCAAAAATGCCCATACAATTAAAATATAACAATATTAATGCCATACGGCAAATAGCTTAATGGGAAAAAAAAATAGAAACAACCAATTCGCCATTTTTGTCACTTCAAAAAATTTTTATAAAAAGTGATCAAAAAGTCACACACACACACTTCAAAATGGTATCACTGAAAAGTACAGATTGCCCAGCAAAAAATGAGCCCTCACACAGCTCCGTACACAACTACAAAAAAGTTATAGGGGTCAGATTATGGTGATGAAAAAAAAAATTTCTCAAGGCTTTTAATTTTTTTCAGTATTAAAACACAAGAAAAACTATACAAGTTGGTATTGTTGTAACCATACTGACCTGGAGAATGAAGGTAACAGGTCAATTTTACCGCATAGTAAACAGTGTAAAAAAAACAAAAAAAAAAAACGTTTCCCACTACATTGTATGCAACCGTAAATGGTGCCATTAGAAAGAACTTTTCCTGCAAAAATAAGCCCTTAATAAGGCTATGCGAAAGGAAAAATTAAAAAGTTAGGACTCTGGGAAGGAGAAGAGTGAAAAACTAACCAGCAACCTACCAATTAAACCATTTGCATAAACACATAATGTAGTTGTGGTTCACCTTATTAAAACTATGCTTTTCATTTGTTGAACCGAGTCTCTGTTCCCGAGTTATGATTAAGTTTTCTTAATATGCAAATTACGCCTTTACTCCTATGACTTCTTCACTATTGCACCCAATCTCCAATAGATTTTTTTGGAGATAGGCTGTGGGGGCTCGTTTTTTGCCGTGAGTTGATCCTCTGCCGGTTTTCAAAACCAAAAAGCAAAACGCAGATGTGAAAGTAGCCTTAGTGAATATGAATCTGTCTTACAAGAAAATAACCACTAGATGTCAGAATTAGGCCCCATTCACACGACCGCAAATATATGGTCGTGTGAATGGGTCCTTAAACCAAAAAGCAGATTTAGTAAGGGATAACAAATGAGGGGTAAATTAAAGACTTAGTAAATGTGCCGCTATAAGTTCAAACTCGCTCATGTGGAAGAGCACTGAGCTACATCATTTATAATGAAAATTATCTTGTGCATTCATTATTTCACATTATTTGCTTTTGCTTTTATGCTTTAATATTTGTTTTATTTAATATCCTAAATGTAAAATAACAATTAGTAATGCAATCATCTAAAATTATAAGGTTTTCCTGTTGTTTATGGCAATATCCATGACTTATAATGACACCTAAAAATGTATCAGTGCAAACAACAAAGCAAACAAAACGCTTAAGCAACAACATAAACTTAGCACTATTGCTGGGAGGCTCATAAAATGCTCTGCAAAAGTTCCACTGCAAGAAACGTGTTTGAACTGATTGAATCAGCCATCTGTTAGGTATGCATATTAGATAGTTATTGTCTGTTCTCGCTATTTTGGTGAAATTCCTGATTTCACTTTTGTAAATATTTTGATTGCTCGCATTTACATCAAATTTGCTTGAGAATCTTATAGTAATTACAGAAGTAGCTAATGAGGACATGTGCAAAATGTAATTAACATAACTTTGAGAAAAAGGAGCCTTGGCTATATAACATTTCAAGTAACATTTCCTGAAAAGGCAAGCTGTTTTCTTTCTCAGCAATTAGTGAAAGACGCATTTGATGTGATTTGAATATGACTGAAGTATTTGTTTAATAATAGTCAACATGTGGCATTAGTAACAACATATCAGGATGTGGCGGCATAGTGCCCTATAATCAATGCTTTAATTAGTCCTGTGTACTAGTTAAAGGGGCTGTCAGGCTTAGGAAACCCAATACCCCAGCAGATTCAGAGTTAAAGGGGTTGTCTAATTAAGATAACTTATTCCCTATTTACAGGATAGGAAAAGAGTGTGTGGCCTGTGGGGGTCTGACCGTTGGAACCCCTGCTAATCACCAGAACAGAGGCCTATGTTCTGCCGTTTCAATGTAGAGGCAGTCACGCATGAGTGCTGCCACTCCATTCAGGTGTTATAGGAATGCGGAAACAAATGAACGCTTGTAATTGGTTACCTCCAGCAGTCCCATAGAGTTGAATGGGGTGGCATAGACGCATGCATGCCTGCTACTCCATTTAAATGGGTAGCACAGGCCCCCATTCTCATGATCATCTCTGACCCATGGCGATCAAACACTTATCCCCTTTTCTGTGGATAAGAGATAAGTTGTCTCAATGGGACAATCCCTTGAGACAACTTAAATATTACTTTATGATAAATACTTTTCATTAGCTATAATGGTTCATTGTTTCATAGTGAGCAATCATTAGGAGAAATAAAATGGCTGCCGTTCTATTACACACAAAACCTGTGCTAATCATACAGGAGGACAAGTTACTTTACAACAATGAGGTAAAGAGCTGCCTCATCCTCCTATCCTACTTGTCAGGGATTATGACCCTGAGTATAGCTGATAAGATCTTCAGCTGAATCTCTGTAGGAATGGAGTTCACGAGGAGACATGAAGTACAGAGAGGAGGGACAGAACAGACCGTGGTAATGGAGACTGCATACAAGAGCTGCTCATTACCCCCACCCTCCTCTCTGTACTTCATGTCTTTTAATGAACTCCATTCCTAGAGAGGTTCATCTGAAGATCAAATTAAACTGTATTCAGGATCATAATCCCTGACAACTAAGAAAGGAAGATACGTGTAATATATATGTATATATGTATCTAAGTATTAGTATCCTAAATATCTGGATATGAGTAGTACTGCTCTTATTATTTATATATACACTCACACACAGATATACACACACACAGAGATACACCGCCACCCCCACACACACAAGTACACACACACATGATGATATCATCAAAGGTCCTTTAGCCTACCATTACTGTATTCCAAAGGTCCTTCATACTCTGGTATATTGATCTATACCTAGGGGTCATTGTACATCACAGTTTTGTTACAGTTTTTGCTGTAAATTGCAGCAAAAAAAAGCAGTAAAACTGCAATGTACAATAATTCCCAAATATGCAGTCACAAACATGTCTGCAGTGCTATGCAGGGCGAAAGGCTAAATTGCCAAGCAAGGTGCCGTCTGAGGCTAACGCCTCACATTGCCTAATTAGTGATGAGCCCCTGGGCAGAATATAATCTGCAGCAGCTTCCTAGCTACCATAGATTACTGTCTTAATTCACACCAGAAAACTGGCATGGATACAGATAAATGTGTGGGCCCTGCTGCCCACCCTCGCCATGGCCCCTTTTTGTCCACTTCAGGGGAAAAGTCACAGATTTTGCCACAAATATAGTGTGAGAAAACACTGTTTTTTTAACACCACTATTGTGGCATAATAAGAGTAATAAATGTCCCCCTATATTTCCACAGGGGAAGTAACTGCATGGGAGAAATGTGAATGTCCCAGCTTCCCTTCAAACGTGCAATGCTCATCTGTTCAGTTGGGACAAGTACCTTAAGAGCTATGGACATCATTGCATCAATTTTTTTTTATCGAATTGCATTGCAGGCTTCTCAGTCTTGTTCAATGTGAAAACTGTCATGTGTCTCAGTCTATAGCCCCTCTCTCTGCTGTACTGAAGGATCTTCTAAGCTGACACATTTGTAATGTAAGTCTATTTCATTAGGTTGTAAAGATGTCAGATTGTTCAGTAGAGTGCAGATAATCACTAAATAATGAGCCATCAGTTTGATGGATTTTACCATGAACAGGACTCAGCAGTCTACAATGTATTCAAACACATGTAGACTGCAGAAGACAAATTGCTGATAATTTTGTAAACTAAAACCAATTACAAAAATATTTTTTTAATCAAATAATGGATGTTGCCCAATAAAAAAATGGATCCAATTCCAAATGTGGACATAGCCTTTAAAGAAGTTGCCCACCTGGACATTTTTGGCACCCACTCCTGTCTTAAGAACAGGGCTTCGCTATGAATGGAAAACCATTTGATCATTCTCTCCATTCATGTCATGGCCCTGTTTTTGAGAAAGGTCCCAGGTGGGAGAGGCACCTATCAAACATTTATGACATATCTTATTAAAAGGACAACCTCATTAAGATATTTTTTGTAGACGTGTGATGAAGACTTTAATCTATGTATGCACCTGAAATCAACATTGCACTTAGAATCGTATTATTAAAGGAAACCTGTCATCAAAGCTATGCTGCCCTCACTGAGGTAATGACTGATACACTCTGTCACTGCAGCAATCTCCAAGAACTTACTATATAATGCTGGCAGCATGTGCCAGAGAAGAGTCTCCTGCAATCCTGGCCCACCCAATGCAGCCTTTCCATAGAAGAAAACTGTCAATCATCAGCAGGTAGGTAAAGGAGGTCAAGACCAATCCAGAGTCTTCTTTGACAACTGACTCTTTTTTTAATACTGTACATTAAAGTGGCTATTTCATGATTTATGCAAAAAATGTACTAGTACATCATGACAATGTTTTTTTTAACTAAGCTACAACCAACCCTGTACCAAACATGGATCCTGAGATCTCGTTCAATGCTCTGCTAGATTTATTTAAAGCTGGCTTCTCAGGGGGATTGTGTGTCCTTTCTGCTGCAGCTCAGGAAGTGCGTCCTTTCTGATATAGCTCTCTTCTTGTGACTGTCAAAACTTCTAACAGAAGATACAGCTGGTGCCAGTAGAAGGATGAAACTGAGCAAGTGCGACCACCTCAGGTATGTTACTGAGGTGGACAAAATGATAAGGAAATGAACAGTATATGGCGATATGCAGATACATTATTTAAATAAATCCGTGTCCATACTACATTTTTAATGACATGCAATTGCAAAGGTATTCAGATCTAGGTCCTGGCTTGACTGATATAAAATATTAGTGAGGCAACCCTTTAAGATCTGCACAACTCTCTAAAAGGAATTGTCCAGGAATTGTCCAAGAAATGAAAATACTTAAATATTACTTTTTTATAAATATATTCCTATATACCTCTCATACGTTATAATGGCCTGATTTGGACTAATGGCCACTGTGCTATTAGTACACACAAAACCTGCTCTAATCACACAGCAGGACAAGTTACTCCATAAAATTGAGCTAAAGAGATGCCTCATCCTCCTCTCCCACTTGTCAGGGATTATGACCCTGAATACAGATGATAAGAACCTCAGCTGAATCTCTGTAGGAATGGAGTTCATGAGAAGACATGAAGTACAGAGAGGGTTGTGGTAATGGAGACTGCATACAACTGCTGCTCATTAGCGACATGCCCACCCTCCTCTCTGTATTTCATGTCTCATCATGGACTCCATTCCTACAGAGATTCAACTGAAGATCTTATCATTTGTATTCAGGATTATAATCCCTGACAAGTGGGAGAAGAGGATGAGGCAGCTCTTTAGCTCAGTGTTGTGAAGTAACTTGTCCTCTGTGTGATTAGGACAGGTTTTGTGTGAACTAATAGGATGGCAGCCATTTTATTTCTCGAAATTATTGCTCTCTAGAAGCAACGAGCCATTATAACTAGTGAAGGCTATTTGGGAATATATTTATAATGAAGTAATATTTAAGTATTTTCATTCTCTTAATTCCCGGAGAACCGCTTTTAAAAAACCTATTTAAAAACAGACTCTGGATTGGTCTTGAGCTTTTCTACCTACCTGCTGATGACTGACCACTGAAGTCAGCAGTCTGAATGACAGGTTCTCTTTTAATATTATATATTACTATACTATAAATGATTATATAGATTTATGATGGCAGCCTAATGTGAACTCTGAGGTGCTTCTTATCTTCACTAACAGGCTTCATCTACTTTCTGTGTGCATGTCTTTATCTAGTGAAATCAGCTTGCATCCTGGGGAAGTGGTCGTACGTAAAACCGCAGCACTAAGAAATACACCTCTGGTTTTCACTTATAGGTTACAACTGCATACTAGTCTATCTTTCCAAGAGCTGTAATATCCTGTCCTATCGAAAACCCAAGCAAATACAGATCTTTTTCTTGAAACATTCGTATAACACATCTATTTCACCAATCATTTTTGTGTTTGTGAAATACCTTTACAGCTCTATCTATAGGCTGCTTGGCATGAAGCTAAGTTTGGCCATAGATACCTGTACTACAAATGTACTGTTACATGGCAACTATTAAAATAAGTGGTCAACCATGTACTGCATACTGTACATGGGCCAGGTCTGTCTGTGAGAGCTGATCTTTCTAAGGCCCCATTCACACGACCACAAAAATGCAGACCCGCAATACTATGGCTGCTGCGGAACACACGACTGGGCGCCCCGTTCAAAATGCCTATACTTGTCTCATGCGGACAAGTATAGGACATGTTTTATCTTTTCATGCGGAGCTGCAGCACGGAGCTGGCTCCATGCCACGGCTGCCCGCTCCCATAGAGGTGAATGGGGCCGCATCTATTCCGCAATATTGAGGAATAGATACGGTCCCATTCATACGGTCGTGTGAATGGGGCCTTAGTGCTTTGGTTCATAGGTTCACAGGAGGTCCTGGTTATAAAGGGCTGTCTTCATGAGGCAAGAAAATCTGGTGTTAGTCTGGTAGATATTCCATTACCTGGTAAATAAGGTGGCAGGAAACACCTATTTTCTAATGAAAAAGTTTCACATTTATAAAATGTTGTGCACTATGTGGGTGCACTTTTCTTCGCATAGCTCATATTGTGACACTGTGAATGTCATATGTATATATCTTAATAAAAATGGCAGTCCATTAATATTCATAAGGGGTTTTATCTCTAAGGAAGAAACATTACTTCTTCAAGAATGTTGCAGCACAATGCAATACAGGGAGTCTCTACTAGTACCGCCTACTAGACCACCAAAGAGGGTCCTTGCATGGTAAACCCCTTAGGCTAGGTTTAGATTCAGTCTTTCTATTCTGCTATAGGAACAGAAAAACAGAATACCCAGATCAGGCACCAATGGCACCCGGCAGATCCTATTGAATACAATGAGGTCGATATGGATTCTGCCATTTTGCTGGATAAAATAACATTCCTGCCACTCTATTTTGTTTTGTTGTTTTTTGCCTGAATCTGTGACAAGGGCTCCTGCCAGAACCTCCACCACAGATGTGAACCTAGACTTTTCACTCTTAAGTTAGCTTGCCTAAAATATGTCTCATTGGCACACCAAAAAAGTAAGAGATCTATTCTCATGACCCTATGATGTGCTATTCCTTTATTATATCTGCTAAAAGTTATGAATGAATTCTAACAGTTAGCAATAAAGGTCTAGATAGGTGTCAGCAGTTCGGGGGGTGTACCTGCACCATCTGACACTATTCAATCAGTGCTAGAAACTTTACTGCAGGAGATGGAAAAGAGATGGACTCAATAAAAAGTCTACAGGCCCGTACATGTATTTCAGTATTCAGGTATTCCTGCGCAGCACAGGGCCGGGCTCTCTGGGGCAGCACAGGCCGGGCTTTCACGGCCCGTATACGGCCGTGAAACACGGTCGTCTGAATGGGACCTAACTCTGCATCAGAAAGTTATCTGGCACCTTACATGTTCAGTAAGGATTCTGGTTAGTTCCTTAGAGGGTTGCAAGGTGGGACTTTACATACGGTTTTATAAAAAAAATTTACATATTAACATATTTACAAAAACACTATTGCTACACATATAAAATGACAGTTACACTGTAGACAGAATAACAATTACAATAGTTTTAACAATTCTCATTTACAAATTTACAAAACAGTCCTGAATGCTTAGTAGTCCTATAATTGAGAAGTGCCATTTTCCCTAAGCCAATGTTCCTGAGATGTGGCTTGTAAATTCATTTACACTGTTAATAGGACACACTCCACTGCCAAAGCCTTTCTGAGCTGAAATATGTGCTCTGCAAGGGAATGAGCTCTGTTATAAGAAAACATTAACACCTAATTAAAAGTGTACGTACTGAGCTGCAATGTTAGAGCTACAATATGACTGCTCCATTACATTGCTAATAAAAAACTACTAATGCACCTCAAGCTCCACCAAGATATGATCTAACATGGTGGAACGACCATTCGGAGAGGTGTTTCATTAGGAATACTTTCCTTTTTTGTTTAGTATTGCCATTTATCTAAAAATATTTATTTAAATAGGTACATGTGGTGCAGCAGGACTTTCATAAGACAGAGACACAAGGTAGAGTACAAACAAAATTCGGCTTTACTTGATACTTGGGCAAGTAAGCTTCGTAGTTACAGATATGAATATAATTCAATGCTTGGTGGTCACAAGTGTATATATATATGGTTGAATGTTTGGCAGAACACACTTAGTTCCACCAAAGTCAAGATGGTAGTCTATTACTTACTGCTGTTATGGACTGTCTCTTAATCCCCTGTGGGGAGACCTGCTCTCCACCAGTTGGCAGCTTTTGGGTTTCCTTCATGGCACCTCACAGCCATGGTCAAAACCCTTGCAATGCATTGGCTCCACAACACTATTCATGAGCTCAGCTTCTCCTCTATCCAGAACACTCCCTAATACACTGACAAACTGAAACAATCTTCTAAACTTTGTTTCTAACCCCTGTACTGGACATTTCAGATATGCATCTTATGCACAGTGAGTGGGGTTATACTGCTGCAGTACAAAAATACAAGTCCTCCCACATCCAGAGTGCATTAACTAAACATTCATTACAGTACTCTTTTACACTCCCAGTCAAACTGGAGGGATTACACAAGGATACTATGGCTTTAGTCCTTGGGCGCAGCATCATCCCTTTACTGAGAAGCAACATCCTGGTAGCCTAAAGCATACCTCCCAACCTTTTGGACAGTCAAAGAAAGACAATTATGTTCATTGTGTGTTATTTTTCCTGTATATTTATACTACAGATGAGCTAATCTATTTGCCGCTTCGTAGATTCATTATGAATCCTCCTTTTTTCCTACTCCAAAGCGAATCTGGATTTATTCAGATTCGCTTCGTGTTATTCGTAAATGTTCTTAAAATTTTGAACACTAATGCTACGTATGCTACGTACGCATTCTTTTGGCCCCCCCGCTTGGACCCCAGAATAGGGAAAATGATGATACGCCCCCTCAAGAGTGGGAAAGTGAAGATACGCCCCCCTCAGAAGTGGGAAAAACCAGCCCAGCCCACCGGGAACTATCTATTTGCACATATAGGGAGTGAAGACTCCTCCCTCATTTCTCCGCCCTCCTCTCCAGTTCAAGCCAGCGGTGAACAAGATACCACAGCATGGCGAAACAACTGCGACCAAAGTGGGGAGAGATGGTGTTTGGTAGCGAGTACCCCGACCCACCGTCCAGTTCAGAGGAGATTACAGTGTCACAATTGGCCAAGAGAATCCCACCGGCTCCTGAGGCGTTACCCGTGCCGGCTGGTGCGGCAGAGGTCAGCTGGAGCGTCCACTCCACCGCCCAGGAGGAGAACTACAACACTTTCCATGTGGCAGAATCCCATTGTGCCTGCATCAGTGGCGGCCCACGCCCAGACCCTATGGGACTACAAGAATGAGGTGGAGGACTGGGTCATCCAAGTACTGGACCATCCAAGGCCAGGAGACCCTACACTGGAACGGTGTAAGGGAACCGTCCTATGGTTTTCAGTGGAGCGAGGCTGTGGCTTCCTTGCGGACGACGAGGACGGCAAGGAGTACTTTGTGGGACGCAGGTCTGTGAAGCGGCCGTACCTGCCCCAAGCCCGTCACAGCCACCAGAAGTTTGGCCGGAGGAACCAGCAGGCGCAGAATGCATGCACTGCCCACAGGAGTCACCAGATGGCACCCTCCATTTCAGGGAGAAGTCACAGCCGGAGCCTCTGGTCCCTGGATTGCCACCACCACCACCACAGTCCTTTCACCAGGGTCAGCTGACGACATCATCCTTTACTTTCCAGTTCACGGTGATCCAGTACCAACTACCATGGAAAATGAAGTCAGCAACAGCCCGGGGAGTCCTTACTCCTGCTGTCCTGGCAGGAGTATCCGGAAAAGTGAAGGCGCAAGTGGCTGAGAGTGCTCACCAGTGTGACCACCGCCTGGTCAAGTCCGAATTCTGGCAGAAGAGGGCAGTGGAGCTCAACCACGGCAGCCAGCTTGGCCTACAGGAGGCAGGAGCATCCTCTAATGTCATTTAGCAGCAGTTCCAATGAGGATGACTTCAGGTCCCTCATCTGAGGAACCCTTCTACTGGCTGTCAGTCTGGCTGATTTAAAGGACACTTCTGGACCTATGGGTGCCACAACTTGGACTACACCTGACGAGTGAGAGCTAGTTGGCACCTGTTTTTAGTTTATCTAGTTTGTATTGCCCCCTGTTTGGCTCTCGCCCAGATGGCCATGGCTTATCAGGATTCCCCCCAATTCTGCAAAAAATTCTCTGTTGTGCCTAAGTGCGCCTATTTTCCTTTTCCCCTCTTCTCAGGTTATTTGGGAACCCCCTTTGCAAAAAGGGTTCTCTATTTGCTTCTATTTTATATTATCCCTGTGGATTACACGTTACCTGTTTGGATTACAAAATTACCTCACGTGGATTACAATTGAATTTTGGACTATGTGTTCCAATGTTTTATGCCAAGCAGCCATGAGGAGAGACTCAAACGTATAGCTGAGCCTATTATGCTTGCAAATGTGAAATTGATTGCACTAAAATGTTTGCATAATTATGTCTTTTCAGTATTTTAGCAATAATGTTTTTACAGGTTCAGCAACATTCAAGCACTTTAGCCCATTGTGTGTATTCTTTTTCAGGTACTGCAATGTGTCCTATTATGCACTTATTGTATGGTGTTTTTAGTAAATTATGCAGGATAGCTAGTACTTTTCTACCTCATATGGACTGCCTCTGCTCAGGACTGTACGCTGTGGCCTAGCCTCAGTGCGTACGTATGACGCAATCTCGAGTCAATAGTACGCTAAGGATTCGAAAGCACTTTGTACGCTAATGCTTACGCATTCAGTTCAGTAGCGTACTTTTAACAACGCTTAGACTGTATGTTCGTAATTTGTGCAGGAATGTTCGCAAAACAACGATTATTTTTTAACGCAACTTCAATCGAATAAATTCGTATTAAGAACAAATCTTGTCATAAATTTGTCGATTATTCGCAGTAGCGAATTTTTGATGATTCGCTCATCTCTAATTTATACATATTAATAGTTTTCTTAGCGCACAGTAACACCAAAATGACCTGAATATAGACATTTTTTAAATCCGAATTGCATCAAATAATATAATAATATACAAGGTGGGGTCAAATATACAGATAAGGAACACATACTTTCTTGATCAATATTGTAAGTGTAACAATGCAAATCTATACCTCAGATTGAAAAGAGGGACATTTAAGGAGCAAAGAGGGACATAGGGACTTGGGTCCAAAATAGGGACTGTCCCTCAAAAAGAGGGACACGTGTGAGGTTTGGCCTAAAGTGCCAGTGCAATAAGATACCCATTAACATAAAAAACACTGTTATTCACATGGACACGTCTTGTCTCCTATGAGGGCAAATGCCAGATGGATCAGTGTATTCAGTATGCCATTTAAAACTTTTTCCCCGACAGCTGTACACAGAGCACTCCCTACACTCAGTGATGGTCTTTCCGCCACAAAACCGCGCAGTTGGCTCCTGAAAGGCAAGTTCGACAGCACCACAACCTTCAACTGTATGTGAGTCCACAAGATGCAGATACGGTTGTGGACCGACATGACAGCCTGCCAGGAATCGCTGTTCCCAGCAGCGGTCCCTTTAACTGTCTGCTGCCAGACGATCACGTCACAGAGAGACGTTATGTGGGGGTTGCCAGATATCTGGCTTTAAGCTGGACAGTCTGGCTTCCTGGATCTCAGTCCTCCTTCCAGCATGCCCCATGAGCTGAAGTAGAAAGGAGACTTCCCCTGAGCTGCCAGCTCAATATAAATCTAGCAGAGCAATGAATGGGGAGATCTCTGAATCCATGTCAGGAACAGGGCTGGTTTGGACAGTCTCTTTAAAAGGGTTTTCTGAGATTTTGATATTGATGGCCTATCAATATCTGATCGAGGGGGTCTGACTCCCAGCATCCCCGCCAATCAGCTGCTTGAAGAGGCTGCAGTGTTCAGGTGAGTGATGCAAACTCCTCACAGCATACAAAGCCATTTTGGTCCACCCCAATTCCTCATGAGTGATATGAATGGTTACCCATCGGAAATGACATGAACCTAGCAGGATCTCTCTTAGATATGTACACCTCTATAAAAAAAACTATTTTTTCAGTAGTTATGATCAGTGCCTGTTAAACTTTTGAAGGCATAATTACATTTAAAATGAAGGTCAAACACATCCAGGATCACACATTAGGTCTCTGCATTGAAATGGGGGGGACACAATGCTTTTGTAACACCGCCAGTGTGGCTGTTAGTTATCCAGAAAACACCACAGCACATCACCTTCATTTTATACTTGGTTTCAGTCTACTGTGTACATGAATGGTGCCAGCTGGCAGTATTTCCAAAAGTTTAGGATTAGCACATAATTATCCTATTATGGTAGTTTTAAAACTGTCTCCATTTTCAGTAACATTTGGATTTATGGATGGATTTTTGAAGTAGTAACACCAAAAAATACAGTGTTATTGTAACTTTTGAGCTATAAATTTGGGTATTTTCCAGGCTAGACATAAAGCATCTGGAGCACTAAACAAATAGGATTAATTGGTGTAACAAATAGGATTAATTGGTGTAGGAATATTGATCCAAGAGACATTTTCCAGTCAGTACATGAGCAGTGTCAGTATGAGAGTAGTAATTTCATGAGACTGGACCTATGTGTCTGCATGGTCTGATTGTGCAGTCATTCACTACTGCTTCTCATCTCACCACATTTCTTGCTAAACTATATAGAGTATAGTGACCTTACAATGGAGGTTAACTGTGTTGGCACCACAACATTTAGAGTACAAGTATTTTATGTAGCTCTGACCATGTGGGCCTATTCTGGCAAACCACAAAAAACAATTAAGGACTGAAACTTGTGCAGTAAAATCCATGGTTTTATTCATACAAATATTAGAAAAACCAACATGGAGCACTGTGTAATGTCCTATGTGTTTCCGCATAAAGCATTGTTCATAGCCCGTTAACAACCACAAAAAAACCCTCCCCATTAAAATCAGATGAAATAGTTAAAACAGATGTAAAGACAAGGAGACATATCATTAATAAGAACCATAATACAAGAAGTACTACACTCTCTATTCTTAATATTGATAAATAAGATCCTGACTCCGATTCAGATCTTTAGGCTCTAAAGTATCTTATAGAAAAATTTGAAATGATTCTCTATTACGAATATTTCCCCTATAATCACCACTTCTTTGAGTTCTTATTACCTTCTAAATTCCAGAAAACCTCCAACCCCATCATCCCTATCCCCATCATGTATTTCTCTAGAGAGGTTTGAAAGCATAGAGATATTATTAGCTTTATCATTGACACTAGAGATGAGCAAAGTTTTGGAAAATTCGATGTGGCCAAATCGCCAAAGGTTGCCAAGAAATTTTATTTCTTAGGATTAGAGATGAGCGAATCTATTCGCCGCTTCATAGATTCGATACGAATCTTGGAAATTTTCCGCTGCAAAGCAAATCCAGATTTTTTGAGATTCGCTTCGTTAGATTCGAAAATGTTCTTAAAGCTTTCTATGCATTTGCTACGTAATTGTCCGATAAATGGTACGCTAATGTTACGTATAAGTTACTTCATGCGCTGATGCATACGAATTCAAGTGGTCACCTGACCTAGTGGGAAGGGCTTGCTCTGATTGGCTCAGGCTCAGTAAGCCAGTGACGCATCAGTTGTGCTGCGACTGCTGAGACGAGCAGAAGCACTGTCTGTGAAGTTCTGAGAGACAGAGAACTGTTTTGGTAAAATTGGGGTTTAATTGTTCTGGGAATCCATATTACACATATCAGGGATACTGCAGGGCAAGTGCGGGGCCAGTGCAGGGCTAGTAATTAATCAGGCAGGGAGAGAGACAGGGAGAGAGAAAGGGAGAGAGACACAGAGAGAAACAAAGACCAGCTGCAGGGCCACAGTCAAGTGAAAAATGTCTGGCATGGAAAAGCAAAAGGGTTCCAGTTCCAGCCAGACCTTGAGCTCCAAAAAAAAGGAGAAGGTGGCACAGGGCAGCACTGCCAAAGGACCTGTAGCCGGAGCTTCTACTTGTAGAATACGTAATAGTTGGCCACTGTTCCACCAGGCTAACCCACCAAGGCGCAAAATTGTAGTGGAGGAGAAAGTGGATGAGGTAGTGGAGTGGATGGCACATTCATCTCAGTCACAGCTGGATGATCTGCTGTCATCTGCTGATACAGTATCCATATGTAGCCAGGGTCATACTCAGAGCGTTCCTCCTGCTCCACCATTCATCTCCAGCAAAGCCCGTCATTTTCGTACGCAATTTGTACGTTCATGCGTACGTGTTCACAAAAGTTGCGTACCTTTAACAACTGTACGTTCGTTATTACTGCGCGAATGTTCGCAAAGCACCACATAATAATGTATGATTTGTACGCAGCTTCGCCGAATAGATTCGTATGAGGTACGAATCTTTTGAAAAATTCGACAAACATTCGGCGAAGCGAATTTTGGATGATTCGCTCATCTCTAGTTAGGATTGAATTATGTCGGCAGCAGCAGTGATACACCCGGCAATATATGACACCTGCCTTTAATACTGAAGCACAGTAACTGTATCACTAAAATAACAGATTAACTCTGAATGTTGGTGCACTAGAAAATGATGCTCACAGCAATACACTCTCCTGGCACTCTCCCTCTCCGATATTGTCCTATTAACAGTTTGCAGCGACAATGTCCCTAGCACGTGAGCGCTTGTCACGTCTCTCCCCATGCTCAGCTCACAGTAGTGATGGGTAGTTCATGAACAATCAGTTCAAAATGAACTGATCTTCTAAGTGATCTAACTCATTTAGTTCACATTCGTTTACCAGAAACTAAAGCAACTGGGAGGAATAGACAGTGATGACACTGCACCTCCAGCAGGATCATTCACTGTCACTACCACTTGTTTTATAGTTCCTATAGTTGCAAATAGAAACGAAATAAAACACACTTCAGAAAGTAAACATCCTCCCCACCAAGCTCCTTGACCAGGAGGGCACCTTTCTCCCTGCCACTAAAATGGCAGATTTATTAAACATTCCTCAAACTGAGGAGAAACAACACAAATATTTATGCCAACATATTCGCCCTTATTTAATTTCAAATGGGGAGCATCGGCCCTATTCTTGGTTTCACAAATGAAAACACCTAAAAAACATCTAAAATTTACCAAAAATTTGGAAAAATTTGCAAAAAAACTGCTGTTACAAACTTTGTTAACCCTTGAGGTGTTCCACAAGAATTAAAGGAAAATGGAGGTGAAATTTCAAAATTTCACTTTTTTGGTAGATTATTCATGTTGATATTTTTTTATTGCAACACAGCAAGGGTTAACAGCAAACTAAACCTCAATATACATTACTCTGATTCTGCAGTTTACAGAAATACCCCATATGTGGTGGTAAACGTCTCTATGGGTTTATGGCAGTGGTCAGAAGGAAAGGAGCGCCATACAGATTTTGGAGGCAGATTTTGCGAGAATAGTTTTTAGGCACCATTTTGTAATTGAGAGACCCTGACGTACCCCTTCAGTGGAAACCCTCATAAAGTGACCCCATTTTGGAAACTACACCCTTCAAAGAATATATTAAGGGGGGTACTGGCCACTTTGACCCCTTAAGCGTTTTACGGAATTTGGAAACACTTGGCTGTGAAAATGAAAAGTTTCATTTCTTCCAATAAAATGTTGCTTTAGCCCCAAATTTTTCATTTTTACAAGAGGTAACAGGAGAAAAGCACCCCATAATTTGTTACCCATTTTCTCCTGAATACGGCAACACCCCATATGTGGAGGTAAACTGCTGTGGGGGCACATGGCAGGACTCAGAACAGAAGGAGCGCCATATGGATTTTGCAGAACAGATTTTGATGGATTGGTTTGCGGGTGCCATTGATTTTTAATTTTTTGAGTTATTGTCTTATGTGGGGGCCCATTTTTTCGGGATGAGATGACAGTGTGATTGGTACAATTTTGGGGTACATAAGACTTTTTGATCGCTTGGTATTACAGTTTTTGTGAGTCAAGTTGGCATGGTTTTTTTTAAATTTTTTTTTACAACATTCACCTGTGGGGCTATCTCATGTAATATTTTTATAGAGCAGGTTGTTACGGACGCGACGATACCCAATATGTCTAACTTTTTTATTTTTGGAAAGTTTTACACATTAGATGCATTTTAGAACAGAATAAAATCTTTTTTTGTGTTGCCATTTTCAAAGAGCCATATTTTTTTAAGTTTTCAGGCGATTGTCTCAGCTAGGGTATCGTTTTTGCAGGACAAGATGAAGGTTTGATTGGTAACATTTTGGGGTAAATACACCTTTTTGATCGCCTGCTATTACACTTTTTGTGAGGCAAGAGGGAAAAAAATGGTTGTTTTGGCATAGTTTTTTATTTTTGTTTTTTGCAGCATTCACCCGGGGGGCCATCTCATGTAATATTTTTATAGAGCAGGTTGTTACGGACGCGACGATACCCAATATGTCTAACTTTTTTATTTTTGGATAGTTTTACACATTAGATTTATTTTTTGAACAGAATAAAATCATTATTTTGTGTTGCCATTTTCAGAGAGCCATATTTTTTTAAGTTTTCAGGCGATTGTCTCAGGTAGGGTATTGTTTTTGCAGGACAAGATGACGGTTTGATTGGTAACATTTTGGGGTAAATACACCTTTTTGATCGCCTGCTATTACACTTTTTGTGAGGCAAGAGGGAAAAAAATGGTTGTTTTGGCATAGTTTTTTATTTTTATTTTTTGCAGCATTCACCCGGGGGGCCATCTCATGTAATATTTTTATAGAGCAGGTTGTTATGGACGCGACGATACCCAATATGTCTAACTTTTTTATTTTTGGATAGTTTTACACATTAGATTTACTTTTTGAACAGAATAAAATCATTATTTGTGTTGCCATTTTCAGAGAGCCATATTTTTTTAAGTTTTCAGGCGATTGTCTCAGGTAGGGTATCGTTTTTGCAGGACAAGATGACGGTTTGATTGGTACCATTTTGGGGTAAATACACCTTTTTGATCGCCTGCTATTACACTTTTTGTGAGGCAAAAGGGAAAAAAATGTCTGTTTTGGCTTAGTTTTTTTAATTTTTTTTTACAGCATTCGCCTGGGGGGCCATCTCATGCAATATTTTTATAGAGCAGGTTGTTATGGACGCGGCGATACCCAGTATGTCTAACTTTTTTATTTTTGGATAGTTTTACACATTAGATTTATTTTTTGAACAGAATAAAATCATTATTTTGTGTTGCCATTTTCAAAGAGCCATATTTTTTTCAGTTTTCAGGCGATTGTCTCAGGTAGGGTATAGTTTTTGCAGGACAAGATGATGGTTTGATTGGTACCATTTTGGGGTAAATACGTCTTTTTGATCGCCTGCTATTACACTTTTTGTGAGGCAAAAGGGAAAAAAAATGTATGTTTTGGCTTAGTTTTTTTTTTAATTTTTTTTTACAGCATTCACCTGGGGGGCCATCTCATGCAATATTTTTATAGAGCAGGCTGTTACGGACGCGGCGATACCCAATATGTGTATAATTTTTATTTTTGGAATGTTTTACACATTAGATACATTTTTGAACAAAATAAAATATTTTTTGTGTTGCCATTTTCTGAGAGCCATATTTTTTTATTTTTCAGGCGATTGTCTTAGGTAGGGTCTCATTTTTTGCGGGACAAGATGACGGTTTGATTGGTACCATTTTGGGGTACATACGCTTTTTTGATCACCTGCTATTACCCTTTTTGTCAGGGAAGGTGACCAAAAAATGTCTGTTTTGGCACAGTTTTTTTTTTTTTACTGCGTGCACCTGACGGGGTGGATCATGTGCTATTTTTATAGAGCCGGTCGATACGGACGCAGCGATACCTAATATGTCTATTTTTTTCACTATTTTTTACAATTTTTTTTAATACTATTTTGTGAAAATGACGCTTTTTTTTGGGGGGGGGACTTGAAACTTTTTTGTAAAACTTTATTTTTTTTACTTTTTTTAACTTTCTTATTTTACACTTTTTTTTTCACTTTTGGGGGTCTGATCCCCTTACAATGCATTACAATACTTCTGCATTGTAATGCATTGGCTGGAAGTGTATTACTCAATGTAATACACTTCCAGCACACTGCCTGTGAGATCCAGGGGGCTGGATCTCACAGGCTTCCGTAGATAGCAGCCGGATGCCTAAGGAAGGCATCCGGCTGCTATCTCAGCCATCGGGTCCCCGTCACAGCAGCGCGGGGACCCGATGGCAACCCCTTCCCACCGGCAGCATCGCATGTGCCGCGGTCAGCGCTGACTGCGGCACATGAAGGGTTAATGCACCGGCATCGGTAGCTCCTGCACCCGCCCGATCAGCGCACCGTAGCACTACGGCGCTGGTCAGGAAGTCACTTCCCGCAGCGCCGTACATGTACGGCGCTGGTCGGGAAGGGGTTAACATAGCCAAGACGGATCCGTTATGAACTCCATTGAAAGTCAATGGAGGATGGATCCGTTTTCTATTGTGTCAGATTGTGTCAGAGAAAACCGATCCGTCTCCTTTGACTTGCATTGTAGGTCATGACGAATCCATCTTGCTCCGCATCCCAGGACGGATTGGTATGGCTCTCTGGTATGAGAATGGAACAGAATGCATTTTGGAGCATTCCGTTCTGTTCAGTTACGTTTTGTCCCCGCTGACAATGAATGGGGACAAAAGAGAAGCGTTTTTTCCCGGTATTGAGAACCTATGACGAATCTCCGGAATCTACCGGAAAATATTAACACTAATGTGAAAGTAGCCTTAAAGGGAACCTGTCATCTCCGAAACACCCCCTGAACTAGAATAAGAGATGTATAGTTTAAGTGATGCTGAATCAGAATATGTAAGTTTTATCTTCATACTCACTTCCATTCCGACGCTGTGCTCCCACAAACCGGCAGTAAAATGCATTTAGAGGACTCTTCTTTGAGTCCTCTCCATTATGTGAGTGAGCACTGGAGTCCAGTGAGTGCAGTTTACTGCTGGTTTGTGGGAGCACAGAGTCAGAATGCAAGTGAGTACGAAGATAAAACTTACA
Source organism: Rhinella marina (assembly GCA_900303285.1). Taxonomy (NCBI): domain Eukaryota; kingdom Metazoa; phylum Chordata; class Amphibia; order Anura; family Bufonidae; genus Rhinella; species Rhinella marina. The sequence goes on along the minus strand of ONZH01000736.1, from coordinate 38,674 downwards.
TATTTGGATTCAGCATCACTTACACTATACATCTCTTACTCTAGTTCAGGGGGTGTTTTGGAGATGACAGGTTCCCTTTAATCCCACTTCACTAGAAATCTAGAGAGGTTCCCTCAATCTTACATTGGTTAAACAAGATAGGCCAGATCGCCAGGTTTGAAAAAATTTCTCACTGGGAATCAAGGTCTTATCAAGCTTTCTCCCACAGGGGACTTATGACTCCTGTCCCTCGCTCACTCCCCTCTAATCTTCATTGGTTCACACCTATACCACCATTTTAAATAGACATTGATCACCACACACAACTATCCTGGTTGTCTCTTCTCAGATATTCCAATAAACCAGTTTCCTTGGGCTCATCCAAGAGACAGCGGCTCCCCCTCTTCTCCCCTCATCACCACCCTCAAGTCTCTTATTCCTTCCTGCCCTTCTCTCTTTACGTGTTTCTAGTGTTCTGCTAGTTCTAATTCATGTACCAATTTGTACCATCTTCTGCCTTTATTCTGCCTTGATGACCTCATGCACTGACGCCATGAGTTTATTTCCTCTGTTGTGCTGTTTATTCTACCTTACTTTGAACAACAGATTTTGAAAAGAAAAAAAGAAATGAAATAAAACAAAAAAATAAGAAAACAAAACCGCTTCTTAGACTCAGCCACTCTGTATGTGAGTAAGAGAGAGTGTGTGTAGGTTCATAAAATTCACCTGTTTTGTGATAGATTCCTGTCCTGTGAGCTGAGGATGCTATAGGTGCTGCTGCATTGCTTTTCAGCTCTCATACATTCACCTTGAGTCAGTGGATCTTAACTATTATAGATGGCTGCGCTCAGTCTTTTGCGTCTCATTGACCTGGACCAGGGATGGCCAACCGGAAGCTCTCCAGCTGCTGTAAAACTGCAATTCCCACCTTGCCCTCTGTAGGCTGATAGCCGTAGGCAGTCTGGGCATGCTGGGAGTTGTAGTTTTGCAACAGCTGGAGAACCTCAGGTTGGCCATCCCTGACCTAGACTGTCAGGATTCATTCTAGGAGCATGTTAGTTCAGTAGTTCATCTAGTTTAGTCAGTTCACAAGTCACAGGATCCCTATCAGCCTCCTCAGGACATGGTGCTGTATGGCTATACTGGAGTTCTATTCACTGCATCAAGTATCATATGCCTGTTCTTATTCACAGTGCTGGACAATATATGATGAGCGAACATGTTCGGCTGAATACATTATTCGGCCGAACATAGCGGCGCTCCTGACCACATAGCGGCGCCTGTTCGGCAGAACACCACGTGTGCTCGAGCGCCATGCTCGAGTCCCCTCCCCGCACGCTAATTAGCCAGTTGGCTACTGGCATTACACTGATTGGATGGCCGGGAACGCGTCATCGGGTTCTATAAAGCACCCGGTAACATGTGACCGGTGCATACCGAGCCAGGGACAGCTGCTGCAAGCAGGGACAAGGAGTGTAGGGAGAGAAGCACGCTAGGCAGGGATAGAAATTGCTCAACAAAGACCCAAAAGCCCTTTTAAGGGCTATTATATCTGGCACAAACCAATATTTTATTATTTTTGAGGACTTTAAAGGTGGTGAAAATAGCGCTAGGTGGCCTGCCATTAATGCCACAAGCGCTGCTGCAGCAAGGGGGGACATACACTGTAGGGAGAGAAGCACGCTAGGCAGGGATAGAAATCACTCAAAAAAGACCCAAAAGCCTTTTTAAGGGCTATTATATCTGGCAAAAAGCAATATTTTATTATTTTTGGGGTGTTTAAAGGTGGTGAAAAGAGCATTGGTCGCCTGCCATTAATGCCACATGTGCTGCTGCATGATGTAGGATTCTCTCTGCATACTATATACCTGACATACTTTGCTATAATTTCTGCTGTTAAGCCCGCAGTACTTCTTTTGCGTCTTGCTGTATAACATTTGCGCAAGGAGGGACTTGTGTAGGGATAGAATTTCTATAGGCAGGGTTAGTATCATTGTTCAAAAGACACAAAAGTCCATTGTTAAATCCTTCTGCATTTTTTTTTTTTGGGTGGCAAAAAGAACCCAAGTGTGCCCTGTCAGTAACACTAGGTGCACAGAGTATTAGAACCGTTCAAAAGTCTATATAGCTGACATCCATTTTTACATTTAATACCGTTAATTTAGGCCACAGTTCCTCATTTGCGTCTGCAGTTTAATTTAAGCAAGTAGGGAATTAAACTAGGGATAGGATTCGGGTAGGTAGAAAGATTGTTTCTGTTCCAAAAAGACCAAAGTCCATTGTGAATACGTCTGCATTTTTTTTTTGGGTGGAAAAAAAAAAAACAAGGGTGCCCTGTCAGTAATGCTAGGTGCACAGCGTATTACAACCGTTCAAAAGTCTATGTAGCTGACATCCGTTGTTACATTTAATACCGTTAATTTAGGCCGCAGTTCCTCATTTGTGGCTGCTCTATAACGATTGCGCATTCAGAATATTGGACATTCGTTTAAATTTTTCTGAAAAATCTGCAGTACTGTAGTTGTGACCAAGTTGCATATATACTATACAATATGCGCAAGGCGAGCAGAAAAGGACGGGGAAGTGGGCGTGCTGCTGATGGTAAACGCAGAGGCGAAGGCTCAGGGTGCGGTGAAACTGTGCCTGCTGGCAGAGCGCAAGAGACAAAGTCATCCACAATTCCTAGCTTCATGTCACAGTTTGCAGGGCGGCGCAAGACACAAATCTTGTCGCTACACAAGTGCGAGCAGGTAGTGGGTTGGATTTCAGCTGATAATGCTTCCAGTCGGTTAAGCACAACCCTCTCTTCCACAAAGTCCAGTCTCAGTAGCCAAGAGTCTGGGCAACCGCATCCTCACCCTGATCTTCCTTCCTCCTTCCTCCCTCCTTCCTCCGTGGCACGAACTGGCGCTCTACGCCTTGGAGGTGCTGGCCTGCCCTGCCGCCAGCGTTTTGTCTGAGTGGGTATTTAGTGCCGCTGGGGGCATAATTACTGATAAGCGCATCCACCTGTCAACTGACAATGCTGACAGGTTGACGCTTATCAAAATGAACAAGGCCTGGATTGCCCCTGACTTCTCTACTCCACCAGAGGAAAGCGGCTTAACATGAAGGGACCTTAAATCTGGCTTTTAGAATGTATTGAATACACTGTATTATCATGTACCCCTTCCTCTTCTCGTCCTCTTCCTCCATCATATGAAACTGCTTATTAGGCTGCCCTTGAAGTCCACCAGCTGGGCCTGCACCCTAATTTTTTAGCCGGTCAGCTCACCAGCTGGGCCTGCGCCCTAATTTTTTAGCCGGTCAGCTCACCAGCTGGGCCTGCACCCTAATTTTTTAGCCGGTCAGCTCACCAGATGGGCCTGCACCCTAATTTTTTAGCCGATCAGCTCACCAGCTGGGCCTGCACCATAATGTTTTAGCCAGGCAGCTCACCAGCTGGGCCTGCACCATAATTTTTTCACCGGGCAGCTCACCAGCAGGCCTTCAACCATAATGTTTTACACGCTCAGCTCTGCTACATGTCACACATAATGTTTCAGACGGTCAGCTAAGCGGAATGTCAAAAATAATTTTTAACACGCTCAGCACTGCTACGTGTCATTTATAATGTTTCAGACGTTTAGCTAAGCGGCATGTCAAAAATAATTTTTAACACGCTGAGCTCTGCTACATGTCACTTATAATGTTTCAGACGTTCAGTTAAGCGGCATGTCACCCTTAAATTTTTTTTTACAGTCAGCTCGGCAGCAGCATGCCAACCTTAAATTTGGGACAGTTTGAGGAGCAGCAGCGTGTCACCCTTAAATTTGGGACAGTTTGATGGGCAGCAGCGTGTCACCCTTTAATTTTTGGACAGTTTGATGGGCAGCAGCGTGTCAACCTTAAATTTGGGACAGTTTGATGAGCAGCAGCGTGTCACCCGTAAATTATTTGGACGTTCTGCTTGGCAGCAGCGTGTCAACCTTAAATTTGGAACAGTTTGATGGGCAGCAGCGTGTCAACCTTAAATTTGGGACAGTTTGATGGGCAGCAGCGTGTCACCCTTAAATTTTTGTTACCGTCAGCTTGGCAGCAGCGTGTCAACCTTAAATTTGGGACAGTTTGATGGGCAACATCGTGTCAACCTTAAATTTGGGACAGTTTGATGAGCAGCAGCGTGTCACCCTTAAAGGGGTTTTCCGAGTTATATATATTGATGACCTATCCTCAGGATAGGTCATCAATATCAGATCGGCGGGGGTCCGACACTCGGCATCCCCGCCGATCAGCTGTTTGAAGAGGAGGCATGCGCCGTACCAGCGCTGCCTCCTCTTTACTGTTTACATGCTAGATGATCAATATATAGAACTCGGAAAACCCCTTTAAATTTGGTACAGTCTGATGGGCAGCAACGTGTCAACCTTAAATTTGGGAAAGTTTGATGGGCAGCAGCATGTCACCCTTAAATTTTTTTAACGTCAGCTCGGCAGCAGCATGTCAACCTTAAATTTGGGACAGTTTGATGGGCAGCAGCGTGTCACCCGTAAATTTTTTTGACGTTCTGGTCGGCAGCAGCATGTCAACCTTAAATTTGGGACAGTTTGATAGGCAGCAGCGTGTCAACCTTAAATTTGGGACAGTTTGATTAGCAGCAGCATGTCATCCTTAAATTTGGGACAGTTTGATGGACAGCAGCGTGTCACCCTTAAATTTGGGACAGTTTGATCGGCAGCAGCGTGTCACCCTTAAATTTGGGACAGTTTGATCGGCAGCAGCGTGTCACCCGTAAATTTTGTTGACGTTCTGCTCGGCAGCAGCGTGTCACACGTACATTTTTTTGACGTTCTGCTTGGCAGCAGGGTGTCAACCTTAAATTTGGGACAGTTTGATCGGCATCAGCGTGTCACCCTTAATTTTTTAGACGGTCAACTCAGCAGCAGCATGTGACCCATAATTTTTTACACGGTCAGCTCAGCAGCAGCACGTCACCACTATTGTTTTTGCATGTCAGCAGCAGGCCATCAATCATAATTTTTCAAGGGTGTGTCTGATGCACTTCTTTATGTGTAATAAACGTACAAACGTAATTAACGTACAAGTAAATCTATGTTTCCTAACAATATTTCCTGTAAAATCGATGTTATCTTGGGTTTTGGGGGGTATTTTTGTCAGTCCGTAAAAGTGGCGTAATAGTCGGCCATCATCGTTAATAGCAGCAACTTCGGTGTCCAAGATGCATCCAGACATCCTCCCCATGCTGTTCCCTAACCATTTCTGTGGTGTTTCCACCATTTTCTGACGTTTCCCTATGGACCAGACACCCTCCCCTCATCCGAGCAGGGGGTGCCTGGTCTTCTCCCATTGACTTCCATTATACTCGGCTGCTCGGCTGAACACTCGAGCACCACCTAGTGTACGGTCAGAGCACCCGAACATCGGGGTGCTCGATCATCACTACTGGACAATAATAAATGTATCTGACCCTTATAATAAAACTATAACTCATCCTAAGAGCTGTAAATCCTATGTGTAACAGAGCTGATCTACGCTTCTAATCACTTGTCAGTAGCATCACAGATCTAAAGGAAGAATAAACTAGATGAACTAACTAAAGTAGTCTTCTTAACTAATCTTTCAGGTGAACTAGATCAGAATGAACTAATCCCCAAAATGAACTAGATTTCCCATCACTAGCTCACAGGACAATGGCGTAGACCGCGCGGGATCAGGGTTTTATAGGGCTGTGACATCACATGGGTTGGCTGCGGATTGGCTAGCTGCACAGCATTATGGGTGATCCCCTGTTACCGGGCTTTTCCCCTCTACACTTACTTACATGTGCAGCAGCCAAAACTGATTTGTTACCATGAAGCGCAAGGAAATTTGGATTTGTTGCGAATCAAGGTTTTCCTAAACTTCAGACTGAATTCCGCTTTGGATGCTTCAGTTCGCTCAACACTAATTGACACTGTCTGAAATATCACATTTTATGCGGGTTATTAATGCATTAGTAGTACAACCAACATATGGTAAGTTGCGAATACGGCATGTCGTCAGAATTGCCAATTTTGTATTTTTTGTGTAATAGCAGAACTTAAAGAGACCCTGTCACCATGGAGTATACTAAGTTACATCACAGTAGGGAGGAGATAAAAATAATTAACCCCTTCAACCCCGGGCCTGTTTTCACCTTCCTGCCCAGGCCAATTTTTGCAAATCTGACACGTGTCACTTAATGTGGTGATAACTTTTGAATGCTTTTACTTATCCAGGCCAGTAGTAAATTTGCAGCAAAATATTTCATTTTTATTTATAAAAAAATACCAAATTTACCTAAAATTTGGAAAAATTAGCAAATTTCCAAATTTCAATTTCTCTACTTTCAAAATACATAGTAATACCTCCAAAAATAGTTATTATTTTACCTTACCCATATGTCTACTTTATGTTGGCATCATTTTATAAATGTCATTTTACTTTTTTAGGACGTTAGAAGGCTTAGAAGTTTAGAAGCCATTTTTCAAATTTTCAACAAAATTTCCCAAACCATTTTTTCAAGCACCAATTCAAATATAAAGTGATTTTGAGGGGCTTACGTAATGGAAACCACCCATAAATGACCCCATTTTAGAAACTACACCCCTCAAATTATAAAAAACTGATGTTACAAACTTCGTTAACCCTTGAGGTGTTCCACAAGAATGAAAGTAAAATGGAGGTGAAATTTCAAAATTTCACTTTTTTGGTAGATTATTCATGTTAATAATTTTTTTCTTGCAACACAGCTAGGGTTAACAGCAAACTAAACCTCAATATACATTGCTCTGAGTCTGCAGTTTACAGAAATACCCCATATGTGGTGGTTAACATCTTTATGGGTTTGTGGCAGTGGTCAGAAGGAAAGGAGCGCCATACAAATTTTGGAGGCAGATTTTGCTAGAATGGTTTTTAGGCACCATTTTGTAATTGAGAGACCCTGACGTACCCCTACAGTGGAAACCCTGAAAAAGTGACCCTATTTTGGAAACTACACCCTTCAAAGAATATATTAAGCACCCCATAATTTGTTCCCCATTTTCTCCTGAATACGACAACACCCCATATGTGGTGGTAAACTGCTGTGGGGGCACATGGCAGGACTCAGAACAGAAGGAGCGTCATATGGATTTTGCAGCACAGATTTTGATGGATTGGTTTGCGGGAGCCATTGATTTTTATTTTTTTGAGTTATTGTCTTGTGGGGGCTCATTTTTTGCGGGATGAGGTGACGTTTTCATTGGTTCCATTTATCTGGCTATTTATCTTTTTTTCACTATTTTTTACAATTTTTTTAACTTTATTTTGTGAAAATAATTTTTTGGGGAACTTTTTTTGGTAAAACTTTTTTTTTTCCCCTTTTTTCCCTTTCTTTTTTTTACACTTTAACTTTTGGGGGTCTGATCCCCTTTACAATGCATTACAATACTTCTGTATTGTAATGTATTGGCTGTAAGTGTATTACTCAATGTAATACACTTACAGCCTTCTGCCTGTGAGATCCAGGGGGCTGGATCTCACAGGCTTCTGTAGATGGCAGCCGGATGCCTAAGGAAGGCATCCAGCTGCCATCTAAGCCATCGGGTCCCCGTCAAAGCAGGGCGGGGACCAGATGGACACCCCTTCCCACCGCCCGCATCGCATGTGCCGTGGTCAGCGCTGACCGTGGCACATGAAGGGTTAATGCACCGGCATCGGTGTTTTCACCAATGCCGGTGCATACAGCAGGGGTCCGGCTACTGGGCACAGCCAGAACCCCGCCGCTGATCGGGCATATACATGTACGGCGCTGGGCGGGAAGAGGTTAAACACACAGGAAGATACCTTTGGAAGCATAACAACAGTAAATTCAGTCATTATGTTATGAGAGAAAACAGCTCCTGGGAGTGGCCATCTTGTGACTGGCATCTCAGTGTGCTGTGTACATACAAGCCCCGCCCCCACACTCCAGGCTTGTGAGCACAGCAGTCAGAGCCTCCTATCAGTGTCACTGATCACAGCCGCCCCTGTATATAACCGCATGATAACTCAGACAGGCTCAGATATACTAGATAAGTGGCCCTATCATGTATGATATTGTGTTGCTAGTCTCCTGTATTTGAGGCAGTGCTATTTATTCTGTGTATCTTAGCCTATAATCTATAATGCTACGCTGCAAAGGCAATGTATCTGCTACACAGTGACGTAGCTATAGGGGTCGCAGCTGCGACCAGGCCCCTAAGCCAGGGGGTCCCCGAGGGCCCACCTTGCCACATGCAGGGCCGCACCGCCAGGTGCGGCGCGGCCCTGCGCACAGATGGGGGCGGCAGGGCAGAGGGAGATGAGCGCTTCCATTCCATTTTACTGGCACATGGGGGCACTGGGGGCATTTTTACTGGCACATGGGGGCATTTTTACTGGCACATGGGGGCACTGGGGGCATTTTTACTGGCACTGGGGGCATTTTTACTGGCACATGGGGCACTGGGAGCATTTTACTGGCACTGGGGGCATTTTTAATGGCACATGGGGGCATTTTTACTGGCACATGGGGGCACTGGGGGCATTTTTACTGGCACATGGGGGCAATGTGGGAAATTTTACTGGCACCGGGGGCATTATTACAGGCACTGGGGCCATTTTTACTGGCACATGGGGGCACTGGGGGCATTTGTTACTGGCACATGGGGCACTGGGGGCATTTCTTCCTGCACATGGGGCACTGGGGGCATTTCTTACTGGCACTTGGGGGCATTTCTTTATGGCATGGGAGCACTGGGGGCATTTTTACTGGCACTGGGGGCATTTTTCTGACACATGGGGTCACTGGGGCATTTCTCACTGGCACATGATTTGGGGGGGAATCAATGGGGGGAACTTCTGGCGCATTATTGGGGCATTTCTTACTGGCACATAATTTGGGGGGCATCTATGGGTGGGGAGCACTTCTTACTGGCACATTATTGGGGTGAAATTTTGGGGGCACTTCTTACTGGCACATTGGAAGCATTATTACTTCTGGGGCACAGTGGGGACATTAGTACTGTTGGGAGCACTATTACTAACAAGTGCACTCTGGCAGAGAATTATTAGTTGGGACATTGGGGAGCACTATTACTGTGGGGGGCAGTATTACTGTGGGGAGCACCCTGGCACAGTATCAGCACAGCGCAGTTATTTCTGGGGGACGTTATGTTCACACTATTACGGGACACTATTTGCTGGGCGCAGTTATGTTAGGACACTGTGTGCCAATAATTATTGAAGGGCACTATCTGTGTGGTACTAATGGCACAGTACTGGGGGTGGTAGGATGATTTGTCAGAAGACGGGAGGATGATGGAAAAGTAGTAAACTAAGATTTTTTTCTGTCAAACTGCAGAGATGAGAAATGGTTGAAAAATGGCGTCTGGTCTGAAAGGAGAAGATGAGGAAAGAGAACATCTACATCAGAGGAGACGTCACTGGATGCAAAGGCGTAGCTATAGGGGTTGCAGAGGTAGCAGTCGCTACCGGGCCCAGGAGCCTGAGGGGGCCCAAAGACCCTTGTGCCACATAAGAAGACACACAAAGCACTGAGGGAAGGGGGGCCCAAGCTAAACTCTTGCACCAGGGCCCATGAAGCTATAGCTATGCCCCTGACTGGATGTAAGAGGTATGGGGCGCTGTATTATACTGGATGTAAGAGGTATGGGGCGCTGTATTATACTGGATGTATGAGGTATGGGGCGCTGTAACTCTGAACTCTGAACTCTTGCACCAGGGCCCATGAGCCTTTAGCTACGCCCCTGCTGCTACAGTATCACCCTCGACAGGCTTAGATATACGGGCTTAGTAGCACAGCATCACACATTATAGGCCCAGACACTGGATAAAATTAACTGTCTCAAAAATCATGGGATCAGATTAGGGCTGCAGTAAACGATTATTTTAGTAATCAAGTAATCTACCGATTAATCCAACGATTAATCGAGTACTCTAATAAGAAATAGCTAATTAAAAGAACGTATACCTTTCTAAGTCAGCAGACCTCCCCCCGTGCCATCAGTCCTATATGTCATAAGTTACCCCCAATGCCATCAGCTCCCCTGTGCCATCAGGCCCCTTTGCCTCCAGTTTGCCCCCCAGTGCCTCCAGTTTACCCCCCAGTTCCACCAGGTGCCTCCTGCTTGCCTCCCAGTGCCACCAGCTTGCTCCCAAGTGCCTTCAGGTGCCCCCCCATTGCCATAAGATACCACCAGCTTGCCCTCCAGTGCCCCCCAGTTCCACCATCTTGCCTCCCAGGGCCACCAGGTGCTTCCAGTTTGCCCCCCAGGGCCTCCAGCTTGCTCCCCAGTATGCCCCCAGTGCGCCTCCCAGTGCCTCCAGCTTGCGCCCCCAGTGCCACCAATTTGCCTCCTAGGGCCTCCAGCTTGCCCCCCAGTGCCTCCAGCCTGACCCCCAGGGCCTACAGCCTGACCCCCCCCCTAAGTGCCTCCAGCTTGCCCCCCCCCTCAGTGCCTCCAGCTTTGCCCCCCCCAGTGCCACCAGCTTTGCCCCCCCAGTGCCACCAGGTTTGCCCCCCCCAGTGCCACCAGGTTTGCCCCCCCCAGTGCCACCAGCTTTGCCATCCCCCCAGTGCCACCAGCTTTGCCATCCCCCCCCAGTGCCACCAGCTTTGCCATACCACTCAGTGCCACCAGCTTTGCCATCCCCCCATGCCACCAGCTTGCCACCCCTCTCCCACCTCGGTTCAGTTCCCTCCTGCAGCAGTTAACATGTAATACTTACATCTCCTGTAGAAGCGCCTCCGTACACGGCCCGGCTCTTTCATGGGCCCGCGCTGCACAGTGTTTCTGACGTACACACTGCGTCATGACGCAGTGTGACGTCGGGTCAAAGTGCAGCGCGGGACCATGAAAGAGCTGGGCCGTGTACAGAGGCGCTTCTACAGGAGATGTAAGTATTACATGTTAACTGCTGCGGCCGGCGGAGACCACAGAGCGGAAGTAATTTTACTCCCGCTCTGTGGTCACGTGACACAAACGAATCCTCGATGTAGAAAATTTGCATCGAGGATTTTTCTGTGTCGAATTCATCGATGCACTCGATGAATCGTTTCAGCCCTAGATCAGATTCATTAGCACATTATCAATCACAATAGTTCTGGTGTATCTCAGCCTAGTATTTGTGCATACTGTGTAACTAATCTGAGCTGTGTATCCAATCGTATATGCGATACTGTTTGTTGAATCACTGTATCTAACCCTATCATGTGATATTGTGTACTGGGCTGTGTAACTAATCCCATCATGTGTGAAACTGCTGAACTGCTGTATCTAACAATATCACGTGTGTTACAGTCTGCTGAGCTGTGTATCTAACCCTATCATTTGTGATACTGTCTGCTGTATATCTAATCCTATTATCTGTTATACTGACAGCTGATCTGTGTACCTAATCCTACCATGTGTGATACTGTCTGCTGAGCTGTGTATTTAATCCTACCATGTGTGATACTGTCTGCTGAGCTGTGTATTTAATCCTATCATGTGTGATACTGTCTGCTTATCTGTGCATCTAATTCTATCGTGTGACATAAGATGGATTTTTGTGTGACTGTCGTGTCGCAGTATGTCGTAATAAGACACCATCGACTATAATTACACTGCGACTTTTTGTAACGCAACTAATTGATTTTAACTATAGCTGTAGTCCAAATGAATGCAATCTTGTAAACTGCTGCTGTCATTCAATAGTTAAAATCAATTAGTCGCACAAAAAGTCACAGTGTAGCTCAGACCTAAGGTGAGGGCGACACTGGTCACGCTTTTTGGCCCCTGCCTCCGCACCTCAAAAAAAAAAAAAAAAAAAAAAAAAAAAAAAATATATATATATATATATATATATATATACACAAACACAGACACACATACATATACAGGGTATACACACGTATACAGGGTATATATACAGACACATACACACACACACACACATATACAGGGTATATACACATATACAGGGTATATACACACACATACACACACACACATATACAGGGTATATACACATATACAGGGTATATATACACACACACATGCATACACACATATACAGGGTATATTTACACACACACATACATATACAGGGTATATACACATATACAGGGTATATATACACACACACATGCATACACACATATACAGGGTATATATAGACATGCATACACACATATACAGGGTATATTTACACACATACATATACATACAGGGAATATATACACATACATACACATATACAGGGTATATACACACATACATACACATATACAGGGTATATCAGGGGCGTTGCTAGGGTCTCAAAAGATCCAGAGCCCAAGCCCCAATGAATATGGTGCAATTCTCTATGTCGACCCCCCGTCCCAACCCTGCTATACAGGAGAACATACCTCACATCCAGAGCCTCCCAGGTGATGTCTCCTTTAATGTAGATCTTCTCTGTCGTCATCTTCTCCATTCGGCCCTGACAACTTCTGTCAGCCGTCTCGTCTCTACAGAGTGTGACACACAGACATCTTATCTTCATCAAATTTCTATCATCATCCCCCAACCTGGAGTCCCCACAGTGTTATCCTGCTGCTCGCTGTGCTCCCCAATACCCCAAATACTATCCTGGAGAAATAATAGTGCCCCCCATAGTAATAGTCCTACCAGTAGTAATTCCGTCATTAGTAACACTGCACCCTACAGTGACCCCAGCACTGATAATGCTCCCCAAGATTGTCCCCATTAGTAGAAGAACCCTCCAGTATTAGTAATACCCTCACAGAGTAAGGCTCCCTATTGTTTCCCCAGTGGTAATAAAGCTCTCTACAGACCCCTCAGTAGTAATAAGGCCCCCATAATGCTCTTAGTAGAAATAAGGCAGATCTATAAGTCCCTCCTATAAAGCTCCCAGTAATAATAAGAATGCCTAATGTCCCCTGGATTTACAATACCCCTCCAGTGCCCCCAGCATTTATATCGCTCCACCTACTGTTATAATGCTCACCCTGAAGTGCCTGCTGTAGTTATATTCCTCCCTTTAGTGTCCTCAGAAATTATAATTCCTCAGCCCCTCCACCATACAGCCCCATGTAAATAAAGCTATTTCCCTCCTGTGTAAATAACATCACACCATCTCTCCAGCCCCCTCCAATATATAGTCCCATGTAAATAACATCCCTTTCTATCTACAGCCCCCTCTAAATACAGTCCCATGTAAATAACATAATTCCCATAGCCGTCATCAACATACAGTACAGTCCTATGTAAATATCACTCCCTCCAACAGCCGCCGTCAACATACAGTCCCATGTAAATAACATCACTTCCTTCCCATAGCCATCTCCAACATGCAGTCCCATGTAAATAACATCACTCCACCCCATAGTCCCATGTAAAAAACATAAACCTGCCCTCAGCCACCTCCAACATGCAGTCGCATGTAAATAACATCACTCCACGCCACAGTCCAATGTAAATAAGGCTACTTTCACACTAGAGTTTTTGCTGGATCCGTCATGGATCAGCAAAAACGCTTCCGTCATGATATTACAACCGTCTGCATCTGTTCTGAATGGATCTGGCTATATTATCTTTTAAATAGCCAGTTTGGATCAGTTTCTTCATGTGGACACCAAAACGCAGCAAGCAGCGTTTTAGTGTCCGCCTCCAAAACAGAATGGAGACTGAACTGAAGCAAACTGATGCATTCTGAACAGATCCTTTTCCATTCAGAATGCATTAGGACAAAACTGATCAGTTTTAGACCGTTTATGAGAGCCTATGACGGATCTCACAAACGGATCCTTACAACGCAAGTGTGAAAGTAGCCTAAGGCTAGTTTCACACCTGCGCAGGGGACTTCGGCAGGCTGTTCCAGTGGGTGAACAGCCCACCGGATCCATGCTGCCACAGGTGCACGTGTGGGGCCAGAACTACGCTCTGGCCCCATTTACTGTAATGGGGGCGGGCCATGGATCTGGCTACAGCATGGCAAACGCTGCCGAGAGGCGGCCAGAACAAAAGTACAACGCAGATGTGAAAGTACCCTAACAGAACCCTGCCCAAGTCACCTCCAACACACAGTCCCATGATAACATCCCTCCCTTCTGCCCTAACATACAGTCCCAGTTAAATAACCTCAACTCCCAGCATCCCTCTGCTTCTCCCTTCACTTAAAGGGGTTGTCCAAGTTATGACAAAAAATATATAGCACTGTAAATCTGATGGGCAGCAATATATAACTAAGTTAAGCAAGTTTTAGGCAAAAAAAATCCATATTTCCTAATTTCCCTGGTTCTCTTCTGGTCTTTGTTTACATGCAATAACAACAATCTCAGCCCCTCCCCCTTCTCCCCCCCTCTCTGCAAAGGGAATGAATACAAGTGCTGAGTGACATGTCTACCTGCTGGAATACTCAGCAGCATGTTGTATGTGCAGGACTACAAGTCCCAGCTGTACAATGACACTGCTGATACACACAGGAATTTCTCCCTACCTGTTCTTGTACAATACAATTCCTCTACAGCTCTTGTGCCCAGCATTTGTCTCTTCTCACTGCTGCAGCTACTGTTTGTTGTAAAGCCTTGAGCCCTCAGTGTGTTCTGGCTGAAGGGGTTAATGTTTTATCTGAAGGAAACCATGGGAGAGAGCAGATAGCAGGAGCCTGGCAAAGAAAGGGGGCGTGGCCAGTGACGTCTCGTGTACAGACTGTTATCTGAACTCTGAGGCTTGTGAACGAAACATCACAGAACAGAGAGATAAGGTGACATCACAGGTCATGTGACCCTCAGTCAACTCTGAGAAACCAGCAGCTTTAGAAACACAAAGTATATGGGAAAGTTGTTATACCTGACAAGTTAGAAACATATAAAGAACAAAAAAATAACTTGGACAACCCCTTTAACTCTTCTGATGTAGCAGAGCTCACTGCAGCTTCTTCCCCACAATTCTCCTCTTCAGTTTAGAAGACAGGGAAAGGACTTTTGATGATGTCACAGTCATGTGACCAGTGCAGGATTGGATGGCACTGATCACATGACCTGTGATGTCATCACAGGTCCTACAAATCTTGATCTGAGATTCTCCTTTTTGTTCCATCCTACCATCTTTAATCCTATTTTCAGAAAATAAAGCTTGTCTATCTATGCATTTAGCCTTTTCCCATGCATTTCTCAACAGTAGTGCCTTTGCAGTACCCCAGAGCAGATGATATTTGCAGATGGATTGCTCTTTAATGTAAAATTATTATGCTATGTATAGACGTCTCAGCGCTTGCAGGTTGCTAGGTGGTGGCTGGCTCCACCCCTAGCTCTGGGGAATGTATAATGAGATTTTAGAGAGGAAGGAAGCTGTGCCTTGTGCTCCCTCTTCTCAGGCCCAAGAAAGCTACAGAGACAGATCTCTGTCAGATCAACAGGAAGATAGAGAAGTAGAGAAAAGGAAAACTTGGTATCTGCATGGTAAAGCAAACATCTTTCAGACATTTTATTTTAAGGTCTAATGAAAACTCATGATTTTCCTAAATGAAAAGTCATGGGTTTGGTACACAGAAATTATGGAATGGTTTGAGCAAAATTGTAAGTGTGTTTTCTGTCATTTAAAGACATTAAATGTCCTCCCCCTTCTACAAACACACTGCACATTGCTATTGACAATTTACATTGGGTAGTATTGGCATTGTTAATAATTCTGTCTACTGTGTAATTTACTTTTAATAAAAAAGAGATTTCTGTACTATAAAACACAGGTTACGAACTTGTAATTGCCCGCCTACCACCAATATAACGCTGAAGGAAAAATGGTAATATTTCTGTCTATGGTGTAATTTGCATTTAATTTCACTGATATAAAAATGGCGTTATTGCTGTAAAATGCTTTGGCTACAATGCAACGAGTTTAAAAACACAGATATAATGCACTGAAAAAAATGTGCAATTGCTCTGCGTTTGCAGCAGAATGCTATTGAGGTTCTGCAGCAGCTGTCTTATTAAGCACTGTGCCCTGGCCCCTCACTCCCCCATAGTTTTCCCTGATCAAAGTCCCTAGTATTCTACACAATTATTTCTTTCTATTCTTTCCTTAGACTGTCCATGTTAAACTAGAATTGATGCTTGTGCCCCTGCCTACTATGCTGCCACCCCAAATGGCTAATGAAGCTGTTTTTAGCCTCTGAGGGTCATGTGATGCTCTTTCTTCCTTCTCCCTCATGGTTTTGCCCGACAACATGTGCAGTAAAATGGCTTGTTATGATCCGATTCTTTCATCCTTTATCTAGAGCCTTTCAGACCTGCTGTGAAGGACACTGTTAAGACAATGTTCACACCTGGTCATGTTCTGGCCAAAAGTGCCTTCTTAGCTCTATATCCCACAATGGACATTATAGCCATTATTGCCAAGGTACTGTTGCCAGCCATGGATTTTACTGAGAGAGTCTTTGGCAAGATAATGTACACGGATGGACCTGCCTCAGTCCATACATCACTATCTGGGAGAGAATTGCACTAAGAACATTTGGAACTGCGTTTAGCTTTAGTTGGATCTCATAAGCTCACTGCACATAACCAGAACATTTTATTTTCAGTCTTTTGATATCAAGAAGGGAAGTTTCAGATGTTTTAAAATGTACAGTAAATCTTAAATTCATAGAATTGTAATTGATGTATTCAGCAAAACACATGAACTCATTCTTTGATGCTTTCCACGCTACTGTTAAATCGTTAATAAAAAAGGATTATCTGGTGTCCAAATAAAAAGTTCCACCCAATGTCCCATATATACAGTAATAATGAAAATGAGGGGGGATAATTAGCCCCCGTCAAGATCCCCATCTTTTGCAAATAAGATACATAATTTAAACAAACATAATGTGTTAACAAAAGTTAATCAAAAACTCTTTTAGTTCTGACAAGCATGTACTATACAGTGGGGAAAAAAAAGTATTTAGTTAGCCACCAATTGTGCAAGTTCTCCCACTTAAAAAGATAATAGAGGCCTGTAATTGACATCATAGGTAGAACTTAACTATGAGAGACAAAATGAGAAAACAAATCCGGAAAATCCCATTGTCTGATTTTTAAAGAATTTATTTGCAAGTTATGGTGGAAAATAAGTATTTGGTCACCTACAAATAAGCAAGACTTCTGGCTCTCACAGACCTGTAACTTCTTCTTTAAGAGGCTCCTCTGTCCTCCACTCATTACCTGTAGTAATGGCATCTGTTTGAACTTGTTATCAGTATAAAAGACACCTGTCCACAACCTCAAACAGTCACACTCCTAATGTCACGGGGGAGACAAGGGAAGGTGCGCCCTGTACTGAATACCCCCCCGTTCTCTCCCTGCCTGCTTGCCTCAGTCGGCCCTAGGCGGCCGCGGACAACCACGGTGACGGTCCCTGCTCTGTATAAGTGCACAGGGAGGAACAGGGAACAATTGGAGAGACAAACACAGACGAAACAAACACAATATCAGAATAGTCAGCAAGCCGGGTCATACACAGGAGATAACGTCAATACCGGGGGTGAAGCAAAGAGAGGTCGAAGTCCAAGGTCAGGGTCAGGATCAAACAGCAATCAAACACAAGGTCGCACAAGCACTGATCAAAGTAGTAACGCTAATCACAGGCGATTAAGGAGGACAACTAGTGGCTTTAAATAGCCCTCCACTGGGTCATGTGACGGGGCCAGCGTCACATGACCTCATTTGCATACCGAGCGTTGGCCAAACGTGACCAGCGCTCAAATATGCACCAAATTTGGTCATGTGGCGTGGCCAGCGCCACATGACCCAAAACCAGGTATATAATAAATGTTCTGAGCGCTGGTTGCCCAGACCAGCGCTCAGATGTCCCCGCCTGCTCGTTTACTAGGGGGGCGGGGAGGACGCCAGACCCTCTCCTGTGAGTGTCGTCATGGAGACGAGGACGCAACCTGCGTCCTCGCTCCGGCGCACTCCTGGGAGACCGGCGGCACGGCAGAGGGGAAGCGCGCCGCCGGCTCCCCGTTACACCTAACTCCACTATGGTGAAGACCAAAGAGCTGTTGGAGGACACTAGGCTTGGAAGACTGAATCTGCAATAAGCAAGCAGCTTGGTGTGAAGAAATCAACTGAGGGAGCAATAATTAGAAAATGGAAGACATACAAGACCAAAGATAATCTCCCTCGATCAGGGGCTCCACGCAAAATCTCACCCTGTGGGGTCAAAATGATCACAAGAACTGTGAGCAAAAATCCCAGAACCACACGGGGGGACCTAGTGAATGACCTGCAGAAAGCTGGGACTAACGTAACAAAGGCTACCATCAGTAACACAGTACGCCGCCAGGGACTCAGATCCTGCAGTGGCAGACGTGTCCCCCTGCTTAAGCCAGTACATATCCGGGCCTGTCTGAAGTTTGCTAGAGAGCATTTGGATCTTTCACAAGAGTATTGGGAGAATGTCATATGGTCAGATGAAACCAAAGTAGAACTGTTTGGTAGAAACACAACTTGTACTGTTTGGAGGAGAGTGAATGCTGAGTTGCATCCAAAGAACACCATACCTACTGTGAAGCATGGGGGTGGCAACATCATGCTTCGGGGCTGTTTCTCTGCAAAGGGACCAGGATGGCTGATGTGTGTACATGAAAGAATGAATGGGGCCATGTATCGTCAGATTTTGAGTGCAAACCTCCTTCCATCAGCAAGAGCATTGAAGATGAAATGTGGCTGGGTCTTTCAACATGACAATGATCCCAAGCACACCGCCAGGGCAATGAAGGAGTGGCTTCGTAAGAAGCATTTCAAGGTCCTGGAGTGGCTTAGCCAGTCTCCAGATTTCAACCCCATAGAAAACCTTTGGAGGGAGTTGAAAGTCCATGTTGCCTAGCAACAGCCCCAAAACATCACTGCTCTAGAGGAGATCTGCATGGAGGAATGGGCCAACATACCAGCAACAGTGTGTGCCAGCCTTGTGAAGACTTACAGAAAACGTTTGACCTCTGTCATTGCCTACAAAGGATATATAACAAAGTATTGAGATGTATTTTTGTTATTGACCAAATACTTATTTTCCACCATAATTTGCAAATAAATTCATTAAAAATCAGACAATGTGATTTTCTGGATTTGTTTTCTCATTTTGTCTCTCATAGTTGAGGTCTACCTATGATGTCAATTACAGGCCTCTCTCATCTTTTTAAGTGGGAGAACTTGCACAATTGGTGGCTGACTAAATACTTTTTTTCCCCACTGTAAGTATCCAAATGATGTCTTAAAGATTCTAGACTGTTTCAGTGGGGGATCGAGAAGTGTAGCACTTTTACTACACATGTGGCCCAGCTGAACCCCTGTTCACACAAAATGGTTCATAACCCTCAAGATGTGTTTAGTACCTCTCAAATAACTAGGGATTTATTTTACTAGTGATTGCAGATAATAGTCAACCCACTCCCCTAACCGTTCACTAAATGACTGCCGCAACTGGTCTAGGTAGGGTGCAGTTTATTTTAAGTTTAACGAATGACTTCATGCTATTTGCTGAATACATAAATTGCAATTCTATGAATTTAAGAAATATAGTTCATTGTCAAACATCTGAAATATCCTTCCTTGATGTCAAATTGCTTGGGTGGGATGGAAAGGTTGTCTTGGTACAATATTGGAAGAAAAGCAGAGATTTCGATCCTCTTAGCAAACTCATGTCATCCCAGGCAGGTGGCTCAAACATCCCTTATGCAAAAAAAAGTGAGGGATACCCTACTTTACTGTTGAGAAATACATGGGAAAGGGATAAATGCTTTGATATACAAGCCCTAATTTCTGACAATAGGAGTAAAGATAGTAGAATAGAAAAAAAAAGTTAGTTTTTTTTTTCACAGAAATCAAAAGAGTAATACATAGGTATTCAGGATGTTTCTCTGAAGAAGGTAGACAGAGTGTAAAAAGTGGTTGCTAGGAGAGAGCTCACAATGGGAACTTTATTGTCTCCTAGTCCGTTTGTAGAAAAAGAAAGAAGATGTACTGATATGTGGGTAACAGTTCAAGGTTCATATAGACACCATCATAGTAAATGTAAAGCTTGTCTCCAGGTGAATGTAAGAAAAACCATTAAAAACACACATAAGATGCCATATGTTGTCCGTGTCAATGATAGAGGTACAAATATCTCTATGCTTTCACGCCACTTTAGAGACGTGATGGGAATATGGAGCGTTTGAGGTTTTCTGGAATTGAGAAGGTAATAAGACCTAAAAGAGGAAGTGACTATAGATTCTTTTTTTTCTTTTCAAAGTTCTTTTTATTTACATTTTTTAGAAAATATAAAGCAACAGATAGCAATTGCAAAGTTAACAGATACATGTATTAAGTGCATACATGCATTAAGTGCATACATATGTAGGACGAAGTGTAATCAGATCTACATGTAGTACAGTCAATAGAGTTAAACAATAGATTACATTTGCAGACCAAAATTCCAAATCGAAGGTTTCTGCATCATTGCTGAAATAAACATTGACTCTCATGACTGAGTGTCTAAACAATAGCAGTATTAGAAAAAAAGGTGGTAATGGGGAAGGGAAAGTTAAGGAAAAAGGGGGGGCAGGGTGTTGGCTATTTCGATGGCATGGAGAATCGAACTATCAATGTGATCATCAAGTTCCATAATCTAAAAGAAAACAAAAACGCGAGAGTGTCAAGTAAAAAGTTATAAGAGGATATTAGAGGCTGAGGGGGTCTGAGGTACCTGAAGCTCAGATCTAAGTATATAAAAGTCCTCTTTTAGTCGAAATGTCTGTACCTCGCCCAAGGGGACCAGATAGTTTGAAACTGAGCATGAGACCTAGACTCCCAACTCACCAGTTCTTCTAAGCGATATAAAGAGTCTGCCTTTTCTGTCCATTGCATGAGCGTAGGTGGTGTGTTTGCTTTCCAAAGTGTGGATATCATAATCCTAGCAGCTACCAGAAGTTGTCTGGCCAACCTGAGTTTTTACTTAGGGATCTTGCTTTGGAATAAATGTAGTAAACAGATTTCAGGGAGTAAAGGAAGTTTCAAGCTGGTAATTATGTTAATCTGTGACAAAGCAGTTCTCCAGTATGAAGTAATGAGTGGACATGCCCACCAAAGTTGGAAATTCGTGCCCATCTGTTGGCCGCATCTCCAGCAGCTAGGGTTGTAGAGCTAGGATTATATTTATTCAGTAGCACCGTGTAGTGAGATGCCATCTGGTCAAAATTTTGAAGCCATTCTCTTGCATTCTTACACATCTGGCGGCCTGTTTTGGTGCGAAGAAGATTTTCTGCAAATCTTCCTTTGAAAACTTCTTCTGGAGGTCACATTCCCAGGCTTTAATAAAAGAATGCTCAGTATCCATAGGAGGGGATAAGAGTAGTTTGTTCAGAGTCAAAACCACCTTTTTGGTTTCTTAAGTTGGCCAAGAAGAGTTTCAAAATGTGTCATTGATCTGTTTATAATATCTGATGTTGTTAGTTGTTTAATAGAGAGAATGAATTTGTTATATAACAATGGTGAGAAGGAAGGGCAGTTAAGTGAGTCCTTAAGTGTAGAATTGGAAGGGAGTGTGCCAGAAGAGATCAAGGAATCAATGGTAGTTTTATCATGAACAATTTCAGTAGGTATAGTGCTCTCATATGTAGGATCAGAACCGTAAAGTATATTCCTGACTTGCATTAATGCGGACGGAAAGGGTGAGCATAGTGAGCAAATTTCCCTCATATTCCAAACTCTTCCAGTCTCCATTGTGAATATATTATGCATTTTTATTGGTGTACATTTGGTTTGGTCAGAGAACACTATATTTCTTAAAGGGTAGCGTAGTATGTCTTCTTCTATATCAATCCAGAGTTTGTGAGGGGGCGTCTGCTCCAGTCAATGATTCTGTTTAAGTAAACTGCTTTCACAAACATATGTGGGGCTGGGAGATCTATTCCCCCGTACTTTTGTGGGAATTGGAGAGTTTAGTATTTAATTCTTGGTTTTTTTAGAATGCCATATGTATTTAGAGAATATCCTATTTAGTGGGGCATAGAAAACGTTAGGAATGTGTATAGGGAGTGCCTGTAGTAAGTATGTGATCTTAGGCCAAATAAGGCATTTGGCTATATGTTTACGTCCGAACCAGGAAATATATGGGGTAGGCCATGAGGATAATAGTCTAGAAATCTCGTGTAGTAGGGGTGGAACGTTATTTTTATATAGTTGAGTTATTTCCGAGGAGATTTTAATCCCTAAGAATTTAATTGTGGGTTGAGACCATTTAAAAAAGAGACGTGGAGGAAAGTAAAGAAGACTGGCGCTTAGGAAGGGAGATGTTAAGGACCTGTTACTTGTTCATATTCACTTTAAAGTTTGATATCATGCCGAAATCTAGGAATAGGCACTCTATAATCGGAAGTGATTCGCATGGATTGGTCAACAGCAGCAATAGGTCATCTGAATACGCTGCAGCCTTGTTTTCCCCACCTCCTCATCTGATCCCATGGTTATCCTGTCTAATTTTTTGCAACAGGCTTTCCATGGTCAGGACGAAGAGCAGAGAAGACAGGGGGCAACCCTGACGGGTTCCCTTTGAGATGGGAAACGTAGGAGAAAGCATGTCATTGACCATTACTCTGGCAGTTGGGTCGGAATACATAGTGAATATAGCTTCAATGAACATGGGTGGAATACCAAAAGCCTGTATGGAGGCCTTGAGGTATGTCCAGTCTACTATATTGAATGCCTTTTTGGTATCTGTACTTAATAGAATCAAAGGTTTGTTAGAAAATTTAGCGTGGACAATAAGTTATATATTATCTTTACCTTCTCTCACATGTACAAATCCCACCTGGTCTGGATATATAAGTGAGGGAAGGATGTTTGCAAATATCTTAAGATCCACATTAAGAAGGGAGATGGGTCCTTCCCTTCTTTGTGAATAATGGAAATTTGTGCAAGTAAAGTTTGTTTATGAAAGGGAGCGCCAGATAATGCAGCATTATATAGTTTGCTCAAGTATAGGAGCAGAGTTTCTGAGCAGTTGGCATAATAAAATGAGGACAAACCATCTGGACCAGGGCATTTGTTTTTAGGTGTGGTGGATATAGCATCTTTGATCTCCTTAATGGAAATAGGGGAACATAGCTTTTGAGATTGAGTACCATTGATTTGGGGAAGAGAGAGAGTCGAAAGGAAATTAGAGGTTAAAGGGGTTTTCCGAGTTATATATATTGATGACCTATCCTCAGGATAGGTCATCAATATCAGATCTTACAAAGAAAAAAAGGGGAATTTCAGTCAGCACATCCCAGTGCGCAGGTGCACGTTGCTATGGCTAAATGCGCAAGTAAAGGAAAATAAATACAATGCAACGGCACACTGCCAACCAGATAAAGCACAAAATGCCATAGAGATATGAGGTATTCTGAAGCTAATGCTATGCTTGTTTAGTAAATTAGAGATTCTTGGCAAATATATTTTGTACAAAATTATCTGGGCCCGTCCACCAAATCGTCAAGGTGATCTCTGTAGGACGGGAACCTAACACTATTTCCTACCTGTTATGTGCCAACCTTGGCTTCCGTATAATCAGGGGGTGTTGGTTCCACATGCATGCTGGGTCCCCTCTGCCTTTTGCCATTTGTAGTGCTTCAAAGGCCTCCATTAATACAGGGATGCAGGTACCAACATGCATGCCGAGTCCACTCGGCTTTATAGTTACACTAATTAAAATCAGCCTATGGGGCGGACGGAGCTAGTCAGGAGTGCATGACCAAATGGAGTAGCCACACCTCCAGTACAAACTTACAAAGAAAAAAAGGGGAATTTCAGTCAGCACATCCCAGTGCGCAGGTGCACATTGCTATGGCTAAATGCACAAGGAAAGGAAAATACATACAATGCAACGGCACACTGCTAACCAGATAAAGAACAAAATGCCATAGCAATATGAGGTATTCTGAAGCTAATGCTATGCTTGTTTAGTAAATTAGAGATTCTTGGCAAATATATTTTGTACAAAATTATCTGGGCCTGTCCACTAAATCGTCAAGGTGATTTCTGTAGGAGGGGAACCTAACACTATTTCCTACTTGTTATGTGCCAACCTTGGCTTCCGTATAATCAGGGGGTGTTGGTTCCACATGCATGCTGGGTCCCTTCTGCCTTTTGCCATTTGTAGTGCTTCAAAGGCCTCCACTAATACAGGGATGCATATACCAACATGCATGCCGAGTCCACTCGGCTTTACAGTTACACTAATTAAAATCAGCCTATGGGGCAGACGGGGCTAGTCAGGAGTGCATGACCAAATGGAATCACTTTCATAGACTTGTATGGAAGCGATTCTTCCCATAGAAATGAATGGGGTGGTTAGGTGTAATTACACCTACACAACACTACCCCCGTTTTGGCCAGCATGTAAACAGTGAAGAGGAGGCAGCGCTGATACGGTGCGCGCCTCCTCTTCAAACAGCTGATCGTCGGGGGTGCCGGGTGTTGGACCCCCGCCGATCTGATATTGATGACCTATCCTGAGGATAGGTCATCAATATATATAACTCGGAAAACCCCTTTAAGTCTGTTTTGATGTAAGTTGTAAAGTCGAGTATAGAAATTACTAAATTCCTTCACTATATCCTTCGTTTTATGTAGTAGAGCTCCCTCAGAATCTTTAAGACTAGTGATAAATGACTTAGTTTTCCTGTTTTTAATCTGAGCAAACATAAATCTGGTCGGTTTATCACCGTGTGCGTAATGCTTATACTTCGCAAAAAGGTATGCTTTTGCTGAGCAAAGATTATCTTTAATTCGTCACTGAGGGATGTCAGTTCTGCGAAGTGGGTAGCTAATAGAGATCTTTTGTGCAGACATTCAAGGTGAGTAATTTTCCGTTGAAGATCAGCGATCTTCTTAGTTTTTTTCTTTACGTACATATGCAGAGAGAGATATAAACTCTCCTCTGATATGAACTTTATGAGCTTCCCAAAGTGTCTGCAAGGAGACCTCTCCATTATTATTAGTCTTAAAGAATTCCACCAATTCTCTCAACATTTCTGGGGGGTTTCAGTAGTAAGTCATTCAGTCTCCAACATCTGGTGGGAGGTGGGGAGGAAGGGATTGTATATTTAAGTTCTATTAGAGAATGGTCAGATAGAACTTGGGATTTGATTGAGGAAGATTGGCAGTGTTGAATGTGGGTGATGGGCACGAATATATAGTCAATTTGTTGGTATTAATTGTGCGGTGTAGAGTAGTGTGTGTAATCTTTAACAGAGGGGTGTAAGGCACGCCAATAGTCAGCTAACTGTAAGGAATATAGAAGTCGTTTTCGTTTTGCTAAGGCTCGATAGCGCAGAGTAGATATACCAAAGTGCCTTCCGAGAATTGGGATAATCTTTTAAGAGTTGTAAGGAGCCAAGGACTCTGTTTCTGATTAGGGGCATAAATGTTCCCAATCGTAAACAGAGTGCTACCCATTTTACCTTTTATGAAAACATATCGACCCTCGGAATCCACACATTTTTTCAGGAGCGAAAAAGGGTCATGCTTGCTGATCCCAATGCTGACCCCTGTTGATGCGTTGCTATTGGAGCCAGAGTGAAACCATGTGGAGAAATATCGTCTGTTCACAGTGGGGATGTTGGATTCCTTGAAATGCGTTTTCTGCAGTAAACAAATGTCAGATTTATATTTTTTAAGAAGGTATATTACTTGCCCCCTTTTTGATGGGGAATTGAGACCTCTCACGTTATAGGAGATTATGTTAAGACGTGTCATCTTTGAGTCTGTTTATGGAGAAGAATAAATGTAAGATGACACAACAGCCAAAGGACGGGTAAGTGGGAAGGAGGGAGGAAAGGATGAGGAAAAAGGTGGCGGAGAGTTGTTGGTTTCTGGGGGTATGACCAAAAAGACGTGTCTGTTAAAACAAGTCTCACTTCCCTTTAATTGGTAGAAAATATATATTTCCTTGAACATCATGTCAAAATGGACCCAACAAGTCTTATGTTCATGGTGTCAAGAACAGACAGAGAAGAAATAGAGGGCGGAGGAGGATAGTAGAGGTGGAAAATGAAGTACTACAAGAGAGTAGCGGAAAAGAGAGAATAGATTCAAAGACATTGTAAGTGAAGTCGTAGGCTACTGTTGTAACCAGGTTCCCGTGTATGGTATATATCATGACGTTGACAGCAAAAGGGAGAAATAAAGTGTGGAAGTAACTTAAGGAGAATAGTCAAGGCAGAAAGTAAAGTGCTACAAGAGAGTAGCAGAAAAGGAAAACAGAAAAGTTCAAGATCATAGGAGAGAGGTTATAAGATACAAGTGTAACAAAGCTTCCATGTATGAAGCTAAGGCAAAATACTAAAATGCCGAGCAATGATCATATCAAAGTAGGTATAAACCGTTGACATTGAGAACAGTATACAGGGTGGGCCATTTATATGGATACACCTAAATAAAATGGGAATGGTTGGTGATATTAACTTCCTGTTTGTGGCACATTAGTATATGGGAGGGGGGAAACTTTTCAAGATTTTCATTTTGGATCCAACTTTAGTTTTTTCAGTGGTAAGAAGGTTATGTGACACATCAAACTTATTGAGAATTTCACAAGAAAAACAACGGTGTGCTTGGTTTTAACGTAACTTTATTCTTTCATGAGTTATTTACAAGTTTATGACCACTTATAAAATGTGTTCAAAGTGCTGCCCATTGTGTTGGATTGTCAATGCAACCCTCTTCTCCCACTCTTCACACACTGATAGCAACACCGCAGAAGAAATGCTAGCATAGGCTTCCATTATCCGTAGTTTCAGGTGCTGCACATCTCGTATCTTCACAGCATAGACAATTGCCTTCAGATGACCCCAAAGATAAAAGTCTAAGGGGGTCAGATCGGGAGACCTTGGGGGCCATTCAACTGCTACATGATGATGTGTTTCCCTCTTTATGCATTGAAGCTGGCACGTTCCCTGAGTTTTTCCAGCAAGATGGTGCACCACCACATTATGGGTGTCAGGTCCGAGCATTCCTAGATGAACAGTTTCCTGGAAAGTGGATTGGTCGTCATGGGCCAGTTGAATGGCCCCCAAGGTCTCCCGATCTGACCCCCTCAGGGATTCAGTTAGTGGCTTGAGAATTCTCCTTTTCTGAATAGTATGTGGGAACAGATTCTGGTAGATATGTATTTGAGCACCTTCAAAATCTATGTAGGCAGATGGTCTGGTGAGGTGAAGAATTTATTCCTTCACTTTCTAATTGAGGAGGTGGCAAATCACGTCTCGTGGTGGATGGGTTTTCTCCTCAGAGCCCTATGAGCTTGTTCAATAATTATTTCCTCTGAGTGGGATTCTCCAAGAATAGACAAGAATAATTGTTGTATAGTAGAGTGTAAAGACAAAGGTGCAATCGATTCCGGGAGACCTTTTATCCTCAAATTGTTCCTTCGGCCTCTGTTTTCTTGATCTTCAATAGCATCAAATGCAGCACCTCTTGTTTTATGTCCTGCAAGTTCTTGGAAAGGGGGCTTAATGCTTTCGCCAGGCTTTGTCCAAAGATTTTTGATGGAAGGAGCTGGAAATTGGGAGGGAGTCTGTCTGCATAGGAGTGTCAGCATCACTTTCCGACTCTTCTCCCGTGTCCACCTGCACCATTGTAAGAGAGTCTTTAGGTGGTGTGGACATCTTTGAAGTGGTAGCAGTACGGTTCTTACTTTTCATACAGAATTTTTAGTATTAGCGTTCCCAAGTTTAACCATGGCGGCTAAGGAGAGCAATAAATAGTTGGGTCCCTTGTATGTTGTAAAAATAAATCACATCAGACCTACTTGGAGTTGGTGTGAATAGTAGGTAGTAGGTTTATAACCCCCAGAAAAATTAGGACCAGGTCCTTGAGATTAAATATTGCTATGTAAAATAGAATGTCACTCAGTCCTGAAAAATTGGAGCGTAGCTCCGCAAGAGCATAATGGGGGAGGGGGGGTGAGAAAGTAGCAGATCGTTTGTAGACTCACAAGTCTGATGGACGTCGGTTCTCAGGGGCCTTTGAGCTATATTTCAAGCCCCGCTTCAGACTGGGACCCTCGATATAGTTGAAATCGTGCAGGGGATCCCTTTGGGCCTCCAGATGGCGGAATTTGGTCAGTCCGATGCAGCTGCTAGGCCATGTGTACGACCTATCTTGATGGGAGGTGAGGAGGAATCATAGCCGTGACACCAACTATGAATCCAGTCCGGAGCGTGGTTCTCAGGATGGTCTTTGCGGTAGGGTGGCAGATGGGGAATGCGTAGCTCCGAGGCCTTAAACTGTCGTCGGCGTTCCGGTGCCCGCCCATCCTGGCCTCGGTTCAGAAAGGCACCGAGACCTCACAGAAAGGGATCTCTAGTGTCTAGGAGGCGAGTGTCCAGGTCATTTGTGCCTATTCTTTGAATTTGAGCCGAGTTTCAGGCCAGATAGGCGCCGATGGCCAAGGATTAGTCCTTAGTTTTCAGAGAGCTCTCTGAAGCGCATCTTGGAGGCTCAGCGGCAGGCCACGCCCCCCTCAGGAGAAAGATTCTTAATAGAGAATCATTTTAGACGTTTCTATTAGATACTATGGAGTGTAAAGATCTGAATCTGAGTCAGGGTCTTATTTATCAAGATTAAGAATAGAGAGTGTAGCACTTCTTGTATTATGGTTCCCATTAATGATATGTCTCCTTGTCTTTACATCTATTTCACCTGAAAAAGTGACTATCATGTGATTTAAGGGGGAGAGTTTTTTGTGGCTGTTAAAGACTTTGTGTGGAAACACATAGGTCATTACACAGTGCTCCATGCTGGATTTATTTTAACACCCATATGTATGAATAAAACCATGGATTTTACTGCACAAGTCCCAGTGCTGGATTGTTGCTTTTTTTGTGGGTTTTTTGGAACCAAACCTCAGGAGTTTGTGCAGCACAAGAGGAATGGACTTCTAAGGAGGGTGTGCTGCAATAAAAGGGGGGGAGGATGTTCACATAAAATATAGTTTATATACATACATATATATATATATATATCGTAATATACATGCAGTAAACAGTGTAACCATACACAGGGTCTATAACCACCTATAGATTGAAAGTAAATAATATCAGATCCAGTAATAAACCATTAGAATTCATTCAGAATTTCCCGATAGGGTATTTGAAAATAGACCTATTTAAAGCAGACAACAACATTAATATCTGGAGTTGCCTAGGACACTGAAGGGGTAATCTCCCTGATGGTCTAGTGTACAGAACAGTGAATATCCCTTTTGAACTAATCAGATGAAGTGGTGCATATCTCTGGTTATCTAGTGTAGTGAAGGGATTAACATTAGGGATAAGCGAACGTGCTTGTTGCGAGCACTGTAGCGCTCGGCTCCCCTGCGCAATGCCCGCATTGCCGATCCGTCCTCAGCTGCATGTAAGTCAATGGGGACGGATCCGTTTGGTATGACACTCATACCAAACGGATCCGTCCTCCTCACCCGACTGAAAGTCAATGGGGACGGATCAGCTGCATGTAAGTCATTGACTTACATGCAGCTGAGGACGGATCAGCAATGCCTGCGGGCATTCGTTCTCAGGGGAGCCGAGCGCTACAGTGCTCGTTACGAGCATGTTCGCTCATCTCTAATTAACATCCTTGATTGCCTAGGTTAGGCTACTTTCACACTAGCGTTTTAAAATTCCGGTATTGAGTTCCGTCATAGGGGCTCAATACCGGAATAAAACGCTTCAGTTTTGTCCCCATTCATTGTCAATGGGGACAAAACTGAACTGATGACAACGGAATGCTCCTGAAAGCATTCCGTTCTGTCTTCAGACCGGAGAACAAACCGCAGCAAGCTGCGGTTTCCCTCCGGTCCAGGCATCCGCACCAAGACGGATCCATCATGAGCCCCAATGAAAGACAATGGGGACGGATCCGTTTGGTGTGACACAATGGTGAACGGATCCGTCCTCCATTGACTTTCAATGGAGTTCATGACGGATCCGTCACCTGCACACATACACACAATACACACATACAGACATAGACATACACATAAACATACACAGACATATAGACATACAAATACATACTTACATGCTCCCCGGCAGGTCTCCAGAGCGCAGGAGGAACAGGACGGCGCGCACAGATGACGATTCCACCAGGCACCCAGCAGAGGGCGCTGTGGGGAATCGTCACCTGTGCGTGCCGTCCTGCTCCTCCGGCGCTCTGGAGACCTGCCGGGAGCATGTAATTATGTATGCGTATTTGTCTGTGTATATGTGTGTGTGTCTGTGTGTATGTATGTACTGTGTGACATGTGTGGGGCCGGAGCGCGGTTCTGGCTCCACACATGTCCCTGCGGCAGTCCGGGTCCGGCACCACCCTTCACCTGCCGGATCCGGACTGCCGCTAGTGTTAAAGAGGCCTTAGTCAATGGGTAGATTTGGTAAATTTCTCAGGTTTATAGGGATTACATTTCTTGGTGATCTATGGTAGTAAAGAGTAATTTTCCATAGTAGTCTAGTTGGTAGTGGGGTTAATTTCTGTGGTCATCTAGGGTGGGCTATGGAAGTGAATGGTAGGTTTCTCTAGTAATCTTGGGTACTGACAGGTACATTTGCTAGGTGCTGTATGGTATTAAAAGAGTTAAGGGGTTAAATACTTGGTGTCTGTTGGGTGAGACAGTTAACACTAACTAAAAAAGTGTATTCAAAGGCACCGGAGGGAATCATATTGTAATGCCCAGTCACCAGAATACTCACCTCTCCAGCAATCTTCTGTTGCCAGAAGGTCGTGCCCGCCTGCAACACATTTGTTTCCTCCTGGCAGGCATAGCCTCTGGCCATCCCTATTCACTGTCTGTTAGTTCCTACTCTGCTCTCTCATGTACCCAGCTCTTAAAGTGCCAACGTGCATCCTAATCCATCCCCTACCAGTGGCTGACTTCCTTGGGTTATTTAAGGCACCTTCACTTATGGGAAAGTGCCTGAGCAATAAAGGTGAAGCTACATTATTGTGTTGTCCTGCACCTCCTGTGCCTGATATTTACCGGATTGACCCTGTGTTAACTGCCTTGGCTCCTTCCTGACTTCTACGCAAACCTTGACTTATCATTTGACCTTGCTCTGGTGCCACACACCAGTATCTCTTGACTCATCTGGGTCAGCCTCCACTGAACAGAGACTACTTATAAAAGTAGCAACCTCGTGGTTCCTCTGCAGTGTAGTTTAGATCTTTATATAGGGATTAATAGGTGAAGACCAGGGACTACTTAGACAATGCCTTTAGGAGTAGACTGAAGTTAAATCTGTTCAGTGACACAGTGGGTCTACACCCTCTGCATTACATGTATAATGGTGCATTACACCAGGGTTAGTTAAAGTTATCTCTGTCATCAGGTAAAGCCTCTAAGTTGTCTACCTGATCAATAAACCTCTGAGGGCACCTACCTCCTAGCCTGATCCCTGAAATGCTAGTGTCTCTAGTTAGGCACATTTGAAATTTGTATTATATCTTGTATTTAAAAAAATATTAATTGTTAAAGCGTTTTTGCAATAATACCACAGCATTACATGTGACATCTATGTGGTAGGAACATTTCGTAAACGATGCCTTTCGCATAAACTGCCACAGCATTTCCAACAAAACTGAGTCAAAACTGTATATATTAACCCTTTAATGACTGCAGATTTTTGGTGGTCATTGGTCATTTACAGTGGCCTAGAATAAGCACTGCACAAGTGATTCCTTCTCTAACGGCCTATACCAGCAGGAGCACCAATCTGGTCTGTTTAACTCTTTAAATGCCGTAATCAATAACAACCATGGCATCTAACTGGTTTAGAGGAAGGTGGCTCCTTCAGTCTTCCATTGGCACCCACAAATGAAATTGCAGGGTGCCAATGTCTTAGCATCAAACAGGAGCAGGTAGATCCCACAGTGCAAGGAACCAGTCGTAAGTAAGTAAGAACTTGATTCTTTTATTTATAGCAAACAGTACAACGCGTTTCGGAGTAAAAATCCCTTCATCAGGTACATAATAAGATGCTATATGTTTACACATACACAAAGCACCTATAAATAGTCAAAAAAACGCCAAAAACAGGGGTGAATGGGAGGGGATAGGGGTGGGACAGGGCTCATTAGCATATTTAAATAAATAAATAGATGTTATTGCAGCAGTAATCAAAATACATAAAAATGCATATACACATAAATAACATATATCTCAATAGTACATAGATAACATTGGTGGTTCAAGTGGTTAAAAATACATAAGGCTTTAAAATCTTCTTCTGCTGTCACTAACAAAAGTGCAGCGCTTCCCTGAGGTGGTCATGTGACCGGGATCGCAGTCACGTGATCGGGGCGTCTCCTAGCAGCAGGGACGCTCAAGAGGAGGCCCGGAGTATTACAGAGTGCGTGATCACGTGGTTCTCTGCTCGCAGGAGGCAGGCAAACCAGTGTAAGAGCAGAGGGGAGAGAGGACAAATGATGGGAGAAAGTGGACTTAAAATATGCATCAAGAGGGGTATAATGGATATATAAATAAATAACCAGTCGGGGGGCACAGTACATATACAGATAACAGGAATAGATATGGATAAAATTATAATTAATATGGATAAAATTAATTCAGTATAAGTGTACATAAAAGGGTTTACTTACTAAAGGGTAAATCGAGGAATAAGTGATATAATATAATAATAACATAGTAGTTATAGATGACCTGAAATGAAATAAAATGTACATATGGATACCACACACCCTTCAAATTCGATATGAAGATAGATAAAAGATAAATAGTTAAATAAATAAATAAATAAATAAACAAATGAATAAGCAAATGAAGGAGCAGAAATGAACTAAAATAGACAGGACTGAGGTCACAGATTAATCCCAAAGGCCTCATTGAGGCCAAAAGGGTTCAGACAGTTTAATTTGAATATCCAGAACATTTCGCGTCTGCGAAGCGTCTGTAGTGTACTATAGCCATTCGTAGAGATCTGCTCTATCGGGGTAATAGTAAATCCCGAGAACGATCCCTGATGATGTTCAGTCGCATGTCTTAATACACTATGTTGCATGAACTGCTTCTTCACGTTGGATCTGTGTTTATTGATCCTATTGCGTAACGTTTGGATGGTGCGGCCAACATATCATAACCCACAGGGGCATTCAAGGAGATAAATTACATTGGTAGAACCAAAGTTTAGATCACCTTTAATGTGGAAGGTCTCCCCCTTGGGGCCGCAAAAGGAACTGATGGAACTGCAGCACAGACATTTTGGCTGGTTACACTTGTGGCTGCCTTGTGGTGTTGTCCTTGCTGTGGCTTGTTCAGGTGGTTGCTTCAATTTTCTAGGCGCCAGAAGGTTTCTCAGTTTGAGATCTTCTGAAGGTCATAGGGGGCCTGTTTGGCAGAAGCTTATTAAGAAAGGGGTCCCTCTTAAGGATAAAGCAGTGTTTAGATAAAATATTACATATCATATCATGGTCCTCATTGAAGGTGGTAACAAAATTAATGTTAAATTTTCTGGGGGAGGTGGGTTTAGTGGCTACTGTACTTGTTTCACCAGAGAGACAGTCAAACTGCGTTAGGGTGGATGCTTTACTGAAAGCTGCTTCTATGATTGCAGAAGGAAATCCTTTCTCTGAGATATGAAATCTTCATCCTTGGTACAGTTCATCCTTGGTACTACTTCTCACTCTCTTGCTGGCCCCTCATCTTTTTTATCTCTCCCTCCTGTTCTCAACCCAACTACAATATATCCGATCCTCAAAAGTCCAGGTACGGTGGCAATAACAAATTACTTCCATCCCTTAGGCCCGAGGGCAAACAAAAGAAAAAACTCCGAAGTCTGCAGGGGGGGCAGATCAAAAAGAAAAATATAAAACACAACTGTAATCAAGACAAAGAAATAAAAATCTTTAATCTTTCTTCTCACAAACTAAAACCCTATGAGACATCAGTCCTTTCCAAAGGCTTGGCCTTCTGTCCGACTTCCAAATCAAATGGTTTTGATTTATTCTTGGATCTCCACAGGTTAATTAGAAAACTCACATTAAAGAGACATTTCAGCCTACTTGATAATAATCCAACGAAGAAGGGTCTCAATGCACTAGTTAAAGACCCTACCACCTCAGTACAATACATATCTACTGACCTCAAACCACATTCAAATTTTTATCCCACCCACCACAGAGGTAATTTTGTTGAAACATTTTATGATCTGGTTCTGGAGGACTTCCACACGGTATCACTAATTCAACTAGTAAAAGGAGTCCCCTGGAAAGAAACCTACCAATGGTTAACTTTAGACGTATCAGCACTGTACTCGAACATCGAGCATGATTTGGGCATAAATTGTACAAAACGATATCTTGACACCGACCCCTCTATGCCTGAGGAACAGAAAGCTTTTATCCTCGAGTGTATAAACTTTATTTTAACCCATAATACTACAAGTCAGGGGGACCGCTATGGGTACACATTTCGCACCGCATTTTGCAAATCTATTTATGGGCGCGTTTTAGGATGATATGATTTACAAATCTCATTACTACAATGATAATATCATTTTTTTCCCACCGTTTTATAGATGACGTAATTTTTTATGGAATGGAGACAGCACCTCGATCGAAAATTTCTGAATGAAAACTCTTGGGGAATCTCTCTTTCCGGCTCATACGATGCTGCTAAAGCTGAATTTCTAAATTTAGAATTGAATAGTGATAATGGCAGAATCACTACCCGCACCTTTTTTAAGAACGTTGATGCAAATAGTTACTTGGATTTCACTAGCCAGCACCATAAAAAAAATGGAGGAGAAACATCCCATTCGGTCAGTTTAAACAAATCAGATGCAACTGTACCAAGGATGAAGATTTCATATCTCAGAGCCAAGTAATACGGAAAAGATTCCTACAGAAAGGATTTCCTTCTGCAATCATAGAAGCAGCTTTCAGTAAAGCATCCACCCTAACGCAGTCTGACTGTCTCTCTGGTGAAACAAGTACAGTAGCCACTAAATCCACCTCCCCCAGAAAATTTAACATTCATTTTGTTACCACCTTCAATGAGGACCATGATACGATACGTAATATTTTATCTAAACACTGGTTTATCCTTAAGAGGGACCCCTTTCTTAATAAACTTCTGCCAAACAGGCCCCCTATGACCTTCAGAAGATCTCAAACTCTGAGAAACCTTCTGGCGCCTAGAAAATTGAAGCAACCACCTGAACAAGCCTTGGCGAGGACAACACCACAAGGCAGCCACAAGTGTAACCAGCCAAAATGTCTGTGCTGCAGTTCCATCAGTTCCTTTTGCGGCCCCAAGGGGGAGACCTTCCACATTAAAGGAGATCTAAACTTTGGTTCTACCAATGTAATTTATCTCCTTGAATGCCCCTGTGGGTTATGATATGTTGGCCGCACCATCCAAACGTTACGCAATAGGATCAATAAACACAGATCCAACGTGAAGAAGCAGTTCATGCAACATAGTGTATCCAGACATGCGACTGAACATCATCAGGGATCGTTCTCGGGATTTACTATTACCCCGATAGAGCAGATCTCTACGAATGGCTATAGTACACTACAGACGCTTCGCAGACGTGAAATGTTCTGGATATTCAAATTAAACTGTCTGAACTAGAGATGAGCGAGTACTAAAATGCTCGGGTGCTCGTTATTCGAGACAAATTTTTCCCGATACTCGGGTGCTCGTTTCGAGTAACGAACCCCATTGAAGTCAATGGGAGACTCGAGCATTTTTGCGGGGGACCAAAGCTCTTCACAGGGAAGTTTGCCTGAAAACCTAGAAACCTCAGAAAATGATGGAAACACCACGGAAATGGACAGGAAACAGCAGGGGCAGCATGCATGGATGCCTCTGAGGCTGCTTAATCCCACCATTACCCCAAATCCTCAGGCAACAGCCTGGTGGTTACCCTCATGGCAATTGTGCTCACCCAGACCAAGAAAGGCGAGGCACATGCCCATCACATGTTAGGGAAGCACCCAACTAGGTGCAACGAAGGTCCATCACCGCTTGCAGGTGACACCACTGCTCATGCTGGCACTGCAGCTAAAATCAAGTTTAGTATCTGTTCTTATCAGTTGCTGTGCCTGCTGGTGGTATAGTGGTGAGCATAGCTGCTTCCCAAGCAGTTGATCTGGGTTCAATTCCCTTCTATCGCAGGAGGCAATTCAGAATCAGTACAATATCTAATACGTCCCCCTACCAGGGGTAAATTGTTTGGAGAGAGGGCCTGTAGGTGGGGGGCAAGGAGGTTTCGGTGGAAGAGCCAGAGGAGTGCCCCCTGGGCTAGCGTGTGTGGTGGTGACAACAGCCGTAATGCATTTGGAAATGCTCTAGCATCAGCCGGTGCAGTATCGATTCTTCTCAGTTTAATACCGTATACGTCCCCTATCTTGGGACCCTATATTTAATGGATATTTCGAACACGGAAAAGGGAAAAAGAGCTTGCTCTGGCCAGGGGAGTGTCTTTCCCACTGCAGCTAAGGGGACGTGTCCATGCTCTGCCTATCACAGGTCATGAGGCAGATAAAAGAAGAACAAAAACAAACATGAGTACAACTTCGGATACGTCCCCTATCCGGCTAAATTGTTTGTAGAGTGGGCCTGTAGGTGGGGGGGGCAGGGTGGGGCAAGGAGGTTTCGCTGGAAGAGCCAGAGGAGTGCCCCCTGGGCTAGCGCGTGTGGCAACGGTGACAACAGCCAGAATGGATTTAGCAAAACTGTTGCATCAACCGGTACAGTCGTAAATTATGAACTTGATCAAGTGTAGCATGTGTTCTCTGTATTCTTCTCCGTTTAATACCGTATATGGCAGCTATCCGGAAAAATAGTTTGGAGAGAGAGAAAGATAGGAAAAAGACGTCAATTGTTTGGAGAGTGGGCCTGTAGGTGGGAGGGCAGGGTGGGGGGAAGGAGGTTTCGCTGGAAGAGCCAGAGGAGAGCCCCCTGGGCTAGCGTGTGTGGTGGTGACAACAGCCGGATGGAGTTAGAATGACGACGCAGGACCCCAACTTAAAAATTTAGCATCAACCGGTACAGTCGTAAATTATGAGATTGATCAAGTGTGGCGTGACTTTTTAGATGGAGATTGCATGTGGTCACGTACTCCCTGGAACCCCATAGTCACCCCTTCTCTGATGTGCTAGCCCAGAACATTCTCTGCCCCAATTCGCAAGACCTTTTGCTGTTTCCGTGTGCTGACAGTGTGGATTTACCAGTGTTGTCTGAGGAGGTGGTGGACAATGGCGAGACACAGGTGTCGGGGGGTGAGGTAGTTGTATGGGAAGCAAGTTACAGTGGGGACTCCTTGGGGGCGAATTTCTCATGATGGGACAGATTCAACTTGGGTGGTGTCAGGGAGGTCTGGGGGTCAGGGAGAATGGAGAACCCTATCTCACCCGCAACCCCTGTCCCTGCCTACTTGCCACACCCAAGGCTAAGGTCCAAGGGGGACAACTGGACGACAATCCCTAAGCTGCTAGGGAAACTGGGATGGCAAGACAAGGCTAACACCCCAAGCTAAGTCAGACAGTCCAAGGTCAAGCACAAGAGGTAAACAATATATATATAAGCGAATACAGAGCGTAGTAAATACAAGCCGAGGTCAGGAACACTGGAGAGGCAACGAAGTACAGAATCGGAACCGGAGGCGAAGTCAGTACACAAATGCAGGGTCGGATGATCAGGTAGCAGACACTGGAGATACACTGGTGCTGGCAGAAAGACCAAGTAGAACTGGCAATGAGAGGCAGTAACCCAGGAAGCTTTATACAGAGAGGGCTCCCACCCCCAGTGCCTGATAGGGGTTGGAAGCCTGTCAATCAAGGACCACACCCGAGGAGAACCAGAGCAAACAACATAGCAGACTTAACCCTGTGAGTGCTCAGAGTACAAGGCAAGTAAATAAGGACGTGAGACAAAAGCAACCTGCCTCGTCCCTAGCAACGACTGGTAAGTGCCAGAATGTAGATTGGAGCGTCTGAAAG
This sequence comes from Rhinella marina, assembly GCA_900303285.1. Taxonomy (NCBI): domain Eukaryota; kingdom Metazoa; phylum Chordata; class Amphibia; order Anura; family Bufonidae; genus Rhinella; species Rhinella marina. The sequence continues at coordinate 648 of ONZH01000736.1, read as the reverse complement.
GTAACAGCAGCCGCACAGCAACCTGCTCATCTGCTGACCCTGACAGTACCCCTCCTTCCAAGAGGGGCCACTGGACCCTTAAAACTAGGAGCCGGTCTGGATGGAAAAGACCTATGAAATCGGTTGACCAGGCGAGGAGCATGCACCCGATGGGCCGGCACCCATGTTCTCTCCTCTGGCCCGAAACCCTTCCAATCCACCAAATATTGCAATGACCCCCTCACTCGCCTAGAATCAAGAATCTTATTAACTTCATATTCCACTTCCCCTTGTACCACACAAGGCGAGGGAGGGTCCTTAGATGGAATAACTGCAGTAGTAAACCTTTTCAACAAATTTTTATGAAACACATTGTGAACCTTTAAGGAATCGGGTAACGACAGCCTATACGATACAGGATTAATTACATGAGTTATCTTAAAAGGCCCAATAAAACGTGGTGCTAGTTTCATGGAAGGCACCTTCAATCTCAGATTCCTTGTAGACAACCAAACCTTATCACCTGGTACATAGGGAGGAGACAGAATTTTCCTGCGATTAGCAGTACGGACCATGGAATTCTGGGAAACTTGGAGATTCTTTTGAATCCCGTCCCACACTGTGCACAGTGACTGGTGAGTAGAATTAACCTGTGGATTAACAGAGGAA
>ONZH01000735.1:0-16797 GCA_900303285.1 Rhinella marina | reverse complement strand
TTGGCATTCTCTTGATGAGCTTCAAGAGGTAGTCACCTGAAATGGTATTCTAACAGTCTTGAAGGAGTTCCCAGAGATGCTTAGCACTTGTTGGCCCTTTTGCCTTCACTCTGCAGTCCAGCTCACCCCAAACCATCTCGATTGGATTCAGGTCTGGTGACTGTGGAGGCCAGGTCATCTGGCGTAGCACCCCATCACTCTCCTCCTTGGTCAAATAGCCCTTACACAGCCTGGAGGTTTGTTTGGGATCATTGTCCTGTTGATAAATAAATGATGGTCCAACTAAACGCAAACCAGATGGAATAGCATGCCACTGCAAGATGCTGTGGTAGCCATGCTGGTTCAGTATGCCTTCAATTTTGAATAAATCCCAACAGTGTCACGAGCAAAGCACCCCCACACCATCACACCTCCTCCTCCATGCTTCACGGTGGGAACCAGGCATGTAGAGTCCATCCGTTCACTTTTTCTGCGTCGCACAAAGACACGGTGGCTGAAACAAAAGATCTCAAATTTGGACTCATCAGACCAAAGCACAGATTTCCACTGGTCTAATGGACATTCCTTGTGTTCTTTAGCCCAAACAAGTCTCTTCTGCTTGTTGCCTGTCCTTAGCAGTGGTTTCCTAGCAGCTATTTTACCACGAAGGCATGCTGCACACAGTCTCCTCTTAACAGTTGTTGTAGAGATGTGTCTGCTGCTAGAACTGTGTGTGGCATTGACCTGGTCTCTAATCTTAGGTGCTGTTAACCTGCAATTTCTGAGGCTGGTGACTCGGATGAACTTATCCTCCGCAGCAGAGGTGACTCTTGGTCTTCCTTTCCTGGGGCGGTCCTCATGTGAGCCAGTTTCTTTGTAGCGCTTGATGGTTTTTGCGACTGCACTTGGGGACACTTTCAAAGTTTTCCCAATTTTTCGGACTGACTGACCTTCATTTCTTAAAGTAATGATGGCCACTCATTTTCCTTTACTTAGCTGCTTTTTTCTTGCCATAATACAAATTCTAACAGTCTATTCAGTAGGACTATCAGCTGTGTATCCACCTGGCTTCTGCCCAACACAACTCATGGTCCCAACCCCATTTATAAGGCAAGAAATCCCACTTATTAAACCTGACAGGGCACACCTGTGAAGTGAAAACCATTTCAGGTGACTACCTCTTGAAGCTCATCAAGAGAATGCCAAGAGTGTGCAAAGCAGTAATCAAAGCAAAAGGTGGCTACTTTGAAGAACCTAGACTATAAGACATATTTTCAGTTGTTTCACACTTTTTTGTTAAGTATATAATTTCACATGTGTTAATTCATAGTTTTGATGCCTTCGGTGTTTCATGAAAATACAGAAAACTCTTTGAATGAGAAGGTGTGTCCAAACTTTTGGTCTGTACTGTATATATATATATATATATATATATATATATATATATATATATATAATATTTTTTTTACTCCGGACGGATAAAACACAGAATAAGGAAATCAAGAGCCATGAGTCATTAGACTATGGTATCTAGAATATATCACTTCCAGAGCATGGAAAAGGGGATGCAAATGAGCTCTTAACAAGCTCTGCCTCTAAATGCCACCAGATGAAAGGCAGCCATCCTGTAAGTCAATGTTCAGCTCTTTAAATAAGCCTTGGGACTTGACTCAGATATTTAATAAGCCAGCACCTCATCTGCAGCCAGCTGTTTCGGGGTTTGCCCCTCATCAGTGCCAAGCAGAGAGTACTAGCTTAACTGGATGAGAGGCCAAGTCAGGGTAAAAGGGGTACTATCTCTCCTTGGGGAGAGAGCGCCTTAATTGGCATGAGGAGACTTACAGGCCATTCATGCTCCTCTGGAATTCTGGGAAGAAAAAAGGGATGCAAATGAGCTCTTAACAAGCTCTGCCTCTAACTGCCACCAGATGTAAGGCAGCTATCCTGTAAGTCAATGTTCAGCTCTCAGTGCAGAACAGAGAGTACTGGCTTAACTGATGAGGGGCAATCACCCTGAAACTGTCTGCAGATGAGGTGCTGGCTTATTTAATATCCGAGTCATGTCTTAAGGCTTATTTAAAGAGCTGAACATATGGTGGGCTGGCTTACCCTATATATAAGCAAGGTATGTATTTGTATATTTGGTCTATGATTAAGACCGCTTGTCAGTCGGAACATGTTAGATGACAGCTGGGATCTGCGTTTTTTAATGTGATTTATTACAATAAAGGATGCATTTTTATTTACAACATGCTGGATTCCTTTTCTACCTTCAAACAACAGATCTACCCTCCTGGGAAGATGAATAATACAACAAAAAGTAAGAATGAAGTAAAGAATATGCTTGAAATATACAGATATCTAAAAATAACAAGATTGATCATTTTTTGTAGTCAATAACACGTTACTCAAATCAACTGAGACCGCAGTGCCATCTAATTAGGTTTAAATGGAATGTGTTGCCTATAATTATTTTTGGCAGTTAACACCAGATAGTGACACATATCCTTTTTCTAATCTGTATTTTCTGATTATAGATTTTTTTTTTTATAGTAACTCATTTACTGAACATAATGATGGGGCAACCATGTTGACTAAATTGTTGGAACATTTAGAGATGTTCTACAGCAACCACCATGGACCATAGACACAATAGACTGGAGGGGACTCATTGACTTCTAAGTGAGAGTTTCCTCAGCATGCTTTGTGCAGAGGACATTGTACAAGGAAGAAGTAGATAAAATTTGACCATCGCCTATTGTGAATGGTGGATCGTGTGTTATCCATATATAGATGATATCTGATATTATAATACTGCCTGTGATGATAATTAGAGGACTGCTGAAAAGTGATCAGACCACTGCACCTGTAATTAGGCTTAGTGGCCAGTGTGGAAGCTGCAGGATTATAGGATTTAAAAAAAAAAAAAAATATATATATATATATATATATATATATATATTATACATATATATCTAATATATAAAGCTGAGTGTATGTATGTGTGTGCGTGTGTGTGTGTGTGTGTCCGCTAAAGGAATCCGCACCGCTGCAGCTACAATCACAAAATTTGGCACACATGTACATCAGGTGTCCGGGAAGGTTTTAGAACAGTTTTAAGCTCTCCAGGACGTACCGTTCCTGAGATATTCCCAAAACATGCATTAGCCAATAGGAGCCTGGTCACATGACCCTTATCAGCCAATAGAAGCTCACAGGCAGCCTCCACACACAACAGGCTTCCATGACAAATTGAATTATTAAAGAGGCTTTGGATGAGACTGTTAAAGAGGTATTCCGGTTACCATAAATGTAACTTATGTTTTAGACTAACTCATCATCAATCATTACCTCATATAATGTAAATTTCACATATTTACTGTTCAGTAGTAATAAGAGATGTATTCTTCTACTGCTACCCACTCTGTTTACTCCTAAATTACTAAGGCATCAACCTGTGATTCAAAAGAAGGATTTAAAAGCCCTACCTCCAGGTCGAACTAAGTCACGCCCCTGACCCGGTCAGGCCACGCCCCCTCTCAATCTGCAGCTGACAGTGATTGCAAGAATAAAGGTTAAAATCACCTTCTGTCGCTGCAGGGGTGGGGGGAGGGTGACTTTCTCCCTGCAGCTCATTGCTCAGACTGCACAATGCTGCTGTGTGAGAGTGGGGTGTTCAAAAGGACATCCCTGTGTCCATCAAGGCCTTGCGCATGACAGAGGACAGGGAGTTTGAAAGCCAGAATGTTCAGTCTCCCCCCAACGTGAAGCCTTGCCACTGGTCCCCATGAAGCCACACCCCTAAATACAAGGCTATGCCCCCTGGTTCTGTGAAGACACGGAGGAGATGCTGTCTGAGCGTGAGCTACTGAAATGGTGGACATCCCTGTGTCTGTCCAGGCCCTGCGCCACATGCCACAATGGAGAACACATTGGATGACTACAGTGGTCAGTGTTAAAGGGGCGGTTACTGTAAAGGTCACTCTCGATATCTTTTAACGACACACACACACAAACATTACACAAAATAAATTAAATATACCCGGGCGAAGCCGGGTCCTTCAGCTAGTGTGTATATATATATATATATATATATATATATATATATATAGTGACGTGGAAAAATTTAAAATGACATTAGCAAAGTGTAAAAAATATATTTAACATAAAACTTGATTTAAACAATAGGTCATTTTCTGATGACACATTCCCTTTACCTAACTACTACTGCTTTATGTAAACATTAAAGGGCAGCTATTACCATTTCCTAGACTACTGGCAGCATGAAATCCATCATGGCAGAGAACTATGGGGAACATTTATCAAAACTGGTGTAAAGGAAAACTGGCATAGCTGCCCATAGCAACCAATCAGATTCCACCTTTCCTTTTTCAGACCTCCTTTAGGGAGTGAAAGGTGGAATCTATTTGATTGCTATGGCCAACTAAACCAGTTTTCTTTTGCACCAGTTTTGATAAATCTACACCTATGTTTTACGTTTACTGTTTTAGTTGCCGGTCTTAATAAAGCCCTAAGCTGGCCTCTTCATAACTTCGGTGGATCCTCTGCCAGTTCTAAATGTAAGATAGCTTCCTTTTTCTACTCTTAAAACAGGTGTAGAAAATGGTAAATGAGACGGGCTATTCCATCCCCTTCCACACTCATGCCACACCCACTTTTTTAGACCTGGTGTGAGCGGGGAGAAGTTGCAGATTGCGACGCAACTAGCTGTTGTGCCACAATCTGCACCTGAAATACGCCTAATATAGGCATATTTCAGCTTAATATATTACCCTTGTAGTTTTAAAAACAAGTCAAGCACAGGTAGAACAGTCAGGCCATGGTCAGGAGAGTGTGCTATGTGGCTTCATTGACAGATCTTGCCCTACATGCAAATGAAGAGATCTGTAAATCAAGTCATGCAGAATGAGAAATAGCCACACAGTGGACTATTTTTCCACGACTCATATTTATGACATATCATGTCTGGATAAATATGCACACTCACTAGCGCCAAGCATACAAGTCACAATATAGATTTCATAAAAAATTAAACATTTCATTTTTTAAAATATTATCAGTGGTTTTAATTATCTACAGTCATATGAAAAAGTTTGGGCACCCCTATTAATCTTAATCATTTTTAGTTTATCACTGAAAAAAGAGATCAAGACGGGTATGCCAATAAATATTATCACTGAAAAAAATACCCTATTAAAACATAACTTTTACTAAGTCTATTAAAGGATTCCACATACACAAAAAGTATAGTGCACAAAATATTGTGAATAAAACAAAAAAAGATAGAAAATTTCTAATATTGATCAAGGTTACCAGTATCAGATGGTTAGGTAGTTAAAATAGGGTTATGCCACACAGGTGGTCACTCACGATTAGATGAATGGTTCTGTAATGAAGGGGGCTTGTTCGTATCACATTATTCAGTCACCGGTGGCTGCAGCATCTCCTCTCCGGTGCTGTTTCCAGATTCACGCTTTTTAGGCAGGCGGGATACTGTCCCTACTTGGACTGTCCTGACCCTGCCTAAAAGCGGAGTAATCGCTCCGAAAGGGGCGGCCCCACTTATCGATGGCTGTACCCTATATAGTAAGATTCCCTACCTCCTGTACATATCCCATCTCATGGTATGCCTGGGTTAGCAGGTTCGATAAATCATTTCTGGTATGCCTGGATCTGCAGATTGAGTTCGTTGTCTCAACGCGTTTCCCCTTTAAAGATAAAATAGGTTCATCAGGAGACAGTCATATTTGGGCACAATCGCCGTGTTTGATGAGGCCAGTAAAGATCAAAGCACTGCCTACTCCTATCGGGATGTTGCAGTGCTATTTAAAGAGTCCCTCATACGCGCCAAAAGACGGGCGTGCAGTTTAGTCTACTGCGCATGCGCCCATTACGCTACGCCCCGTCGGACTTGCCCTTAGTTCGGGGATACAGAGATGACAGAGGTGCGCATGCGCCCGTATTGACGTCGCGTTCTATCAGATACTGCATCTCTGAGGGTGCGCAGGCGCTCATGGTTTCCTTAATCGAACCTCTATGTCATACTGCGCATGTCTCACCAACTCCATGGTTTACAAAGGGCACCATGGTGACGCGGTTTCTAGCCAATATTCGCTATGAGAGTTACTGCCATTAAAAGATCGTTTACTCTATGAATAGGAGAGTATGAATCTACCCATTCAAAGAAATGATCAATCATCTCATGAGGGAAAATACTAAAAAATATATATATATACTGCCTTTGTGATGGTGGATTCCTAGTTTGTATTAGGTGGGGGTGGTACATAAATCAATGTTTAAAAATCATGATTGATGTAAAGATAGTGTCCACCAAATCCCACAAAAGATATATAACATCATTAAGACCTGTCCTGGTCCGATATCGTTTGCTTATATGCCAATCTAATCACTATCAATAATATATAAATTTAGAAAAAAGAAGCCTAAAACTGAGGTATTATGGTGAGTATATTCTTTGAATCTAACAGGAATTTCCATTTTAGATGAAACTTGTAAAAGTAAGTAGTTCGTTTAAACCATCCGGATTTATTGTTTTAAGTCTAAACATCCATTCTGTCTCTTTTCTAAGGATCCTATTGTCAAGGTCTCCACCCCTGGGGGTTGATCTTATTACTTCAACTACACAGAATGTGAGGGATTTGGGGTTTCCTGCATGTTTCTCATGTACATGTATTGCTATTGGGGTATCTCTTTTATGTTTTATATCCCCCAGATGTTCCCCTATTCGTCTCCTCAATTCCCTTTTTGTTTTTCCCACGTATTGTAGGGGGCAGGTGCATGTGCATAGATATACCAGGCCCGTGCTTTTGCAGTTGGCATAGTCACGGATCTGGTACCTCCTCCCTGTCTTAATACTCTGAAAGCATTTCACTCTCTCGATATATGGGCACGCAATGCAGCCACCACACCTAAAAGTACCCAAAGGTTTTCTCTCAAGCCATGTGCCTTTCTTAGGCGGTGGTTGATAGTGGCTGTGGACAAATCTGTCTCTTAGGGACCTTCCTCGTCTGTATGTGATGGCTGGATGTTCTGGGATTATTTGGTTAATATCTGGGTCCATTTTTAAAATGTCCCAATATTTTGTTAGTATTTTATGTATTTCCCAGTTTTTATCATCAAAGGTGCCTATGATCCTTGTGGTGCTTTCTTTTTGTGTCCTTCTTTCTGTGTCCAGGCGGGGATTTAGTAGGCTTGTCCTCTCTTTTTCTTTTGCATAATTATAAGCCTTACTTAGAACAGGTTTTGGATACCCTCTTCTTGTGAATCTGGACTGAAGTTCCCCAGCTTGGTGATGAAAGTCATCATCCCCAGAACAATTTCTCCGTATCCGGAGGTATTGTCCTTTTGGTATTCCACGCTTTTGGCTCAGGGGATGATGACTTTCCCACCTCAGAAGGTTATTGGTAGCGGTGGGTTTTCTATATGTTCTTGTGTGTAGTGTCCCTTCCAAGAGGGTTATTTCCAAATCTAGAAAAGGCATTTTGGTTTCTCCTATTTCATAGGTAAAGTGCATGCCTATATCATTTGTGTTAATGTCTCTGACAAAGTTTGTAAAAGTCTCTCTGGGGCCGCTCCACAGTACAAATATGTCGTCTATGAAGCGACCCCAGAAGAGGACTCTTGAAGTCCACCTGTGACCACCTGTGTGGCATAACCCTATTTTAACTACCTAACCATCTGATACTGGTAACCTTGATCAATATTAGAAATTTTCTATCTTTTTTTGTTTTATTCACAATATTTTGTGCACTATACTTTTTGTGTATGTGGAATCCTTTAATAGACTTAGTAAAAGTTATGTTTTAATAGGGTATTTTTTTCAGTGATAATATTAATCATTTTTAGTTATAAAAATTTGGGTTTTTGCAACAGCTATTTCAGTTTGATATATCTAATAACTGATGGACACAGTAATATTTCTGGATTGAAATTAGGTTTATTGTACTAACAGAAAATGTGCAATATGCATTTGAACAAAATTTGACAGGTGCAAAAGTATGTGCACCTCAACAGAAAAGTGACATTAATATTTAGTAGATCCTCCTTTTGCAAAAATAACAGCCTCTAGTCGCTTCCTGTAGCTTTTAATGAGTTCCTGGATCCTGGATGAAGGTATTTTTGACCATTCCTCTTTACAAAACAATTCCAGTTCAGTTAAGTTTGATGGTCGCCGAGCATGGACAGCCGGCTTCAAATCATCCCACAGATGTTCAATGATATTCAGGTCTGGGGACTGGGATGGCCATTCCACAACATTGTAATTGTTCCTCTGCATGAATGCCTGAGTAGATTTGGAGCGGTGTTTTGGATCATTGTCTTGCTGAAATATCCATCCCCGGCGTAACTTCAACTTCGTCACTGATTCTTGAACATTATTATCAAGAATCTGCTGATACTGAGTGGAATCCATGCGACCCTCAACTTTAACAAGATCCCCGGTGCCGGCATTGGCCACACAGCCCCAAAGCATGATGGAACCTCCACCAAATTTTACAGTGGGTAGCAAGTGTTTTTCTTGGAATGCTGAGTTTTTTTGCCGCCATGCATAACGCCTTTTTGTATGACCAAACAACTCAATCTTTGTTTCATCAGTCCACAGGACCTTCTTCCAAAATGAAACTGGCTTGTCCAAATGTGCTTTGGCATACCTCAGGCGACTCTGTTTGTGGCTTGCTTGCAGAAAAGGCTTCTTTCGTATCACTCTCCCATACAGCTTCTCCTTGTGTAAAGTGCGCTGTATTGTTGACCGATGCACAGTGACACCATCTGCAGCAAGATGATGCTGCAGGTCTTTGGAGGTGGTCTGTGGATTGTCCTTGACTGTTCTCACCATTCTACTTCTCTGCCTTTCTGATATTTTTCTTGGCCTACCACTTCTGGGCTTAAAGGGAACCTGTCGGCTCTGAAACACCCTCCAAACTACAGTAAGCGATGTATAGTGTAAGTGACATTGAGTCCTGTTATATAATTTTTATCTTCATACTCACTTCCATTCCGTCGCTGTGCTCTGACAAGCCTGCAGTAAAATACACTCAGTGGACTCCGGTGCTCACTCACATAATGGAGAGGACTCAAAGAAGAGTCCAGTGAGTGCATTTTACTGCCGGTTTGTGGGAGTACAGCGTCAGAATGGAAGTGAGTATGAAGATAAAACGTACATATTCGGATTCTGCATCACTTATACTATACATCTCTTACTCTAGTTCAGGGGGTGTTTTGGAGATGACAGGTTCCCTTTAACCAGAACTTTCCCTGTGGTCTTCCATTTCCTTACTATGTTCCTCACAGTGGAAACTGACAGGTTAAATCTCTGAGACAACTTTTTGTATCCTTCCCCTGAACAACTATGTTGAACAATCTTTGTTTTCAGATCATTTGAGAGTTGTTTTGAGGAGCCCATGATGCCACTCTTCAGAAGAGATTCAAATAGGAGAACAACTTGCAAGTGGCCACCTTAAATACCTTTTTTCATGATTGGATACACCTGGCTTTGAAGTTCAAAGCTCAATGAGGTTACCAAACCAATTTAGTGCTTCAGTAAGTCAGTAAAAAGAAGTTAGGAGTATTGAAATCAAGAAAATGATAAGGGTAACCATACTTTTGCACCTGTCAAATTTTGTTTAAATGCATATTGCACATTTTCTGTTAGTACAATAAACCTCCATCAGTTATTAGATATATCAAACTGAAATAGAATGTCTGGCTATACAGTAGTTGATGTATTATAATTTACATTATGTTTATCCTAATTAGTTGCTTTACTACTTTGATATTACTGTTAAACTATACTGTTTGAAGGTTTTCTAAGAGATAATATCATGCAATATTAGTTTATACCACCTTGTCAGCATGGGTTAATGAGGGATCAGTCCTGTCAAGCTAACAGTTTCTCTAAGGAGGTAAGTTTTATACTGAACTGGAGTGAGTCAATAGATGTCATATCTCTTGACTTTTCCAGAGCCTTTGATATTATGCCAAAATAAAAGGTTAATACAAAAAATGAGAATGCTTGGAATGGGGGAAAATGTGTGCATGTGGGTAAGAGAGAAAACAGAGGGTGATTATTAACAAGTATATACTCAGATTGGGTCATCATCACTAGTGGGGTACCTCAGGGGACAGAATTGGGACCAATTCTCTTCAATATATTAATGATCTTGTAGAGGGACTGCACAGTAAAATATCAATTTTTTCTGCCATATTAAACTGTGTAAAGTAAGAGTAAGGGCTCATTCAGATGGTCATAGTGCTTTGTGGATCCACAAAACACGGATAACGTCCGCGCACGTTCTGCAATTTGTGGACCGCACATGGACGCAACCATAATAGAAAATGCCTATTCTTGTCCGCGATTGCAGACATGAATAGGACAAGCTCTATCTTTTCAAAGGAGCCACGGAATGGAACCACAGATGCGGACAGATCAACTTTTCAGGATAATAGGCTGAACCAGATGGATAGATGACTTTTTTAAACCTTAGATATTATGTTATTCTGGGTCTCACTCCCCCAAAACAGCTAATTTTTCTAGGGGATGCCAATGTTGCCAGGCAATGTAGTATTACATTACAGCTATTCACATGAATGGCCATTTATATAATATAGTTATAGCTCGAGTTCCCTAGAATATGAACTGCTTTGGCCTAATAAGGCATAATGACAGGAGTTATCATAATGAGAACACAAGGATGGTCAGAGTTGTTTTTTTTTTTAAATCGACAGATGTTGTCAACATACAAAAATGAATTACAATACAAATAATGCAATTAATGTAGATTTGTATTGGACTTTGGAATTTTACTGTACATTCTAAGAAATTAAGTGTATTGATATTTTTGTTAGAATTACCATTTTCAAATTGAAAGTTGTATTTAATTAAGATCATTACAACTTAGTGATGCAATAAACTTTCATTCATATTTTTTATAAAAATATTATTTATTTATTGACGTTTTAACCTCTGTAGAGACTTACTATTTACTATTTTATCAAGAAAAAATAATTAATTAATTTTCTCATTTTATCCCCAATGAAATAAGTTTAGAATGCAGTAAAGAAATAAATATTATTATATTATTATCTAGGCTAATGGATTACCTAAGGCTGCATCATCTACCCTAATTTTGTTTAAATTAGATAGGGAATTGGGGCTTCTCCTCACATAGTTTACAATTCCCTACTGACACATCATAATAGTAAAAAATTCAAATAAACAATCAAGAATATGAAATCTATAATCTGTGACTATATGATTCTAGCGATATACCACAAAGTGCCCAAGACCTTCCCAATAAAACTATACACTATAAATACACTATATGTATGTTGTATATCTTCATATTTACACAAGGAAATCTAGTTTCCCAAAAAGATATTTAGAAAACAGCATACATCGACTCTCCATAGGAAAAAAATATGTTATGACTCCAGATAATTTTCCAATAATGTTTGAAATCCCTAATCCACAAAAGGCTCCAATTAGAAATAGAGAAGATAAATTTAGTAGAAGAAATATTCCATTTTATGTTGCTCTTTTGAAGTGCTAAAAGTCAGACCTACAACGAGTGGTCCTATAGTCATCCTCTCTGGTCAATGGTGTCCAATCACAAAATAAAGCCTCCTATGAAAAAAGTGGTGCCAAGAACTTTGTAAATATTTGCACAAACACTGTTTTATATAAAAATTTGCCATATTTTTGCCCATTTACACCACGCCTTCCAGCTAAAAAAAGAGGGTGCAGCATGAGCAGGTGCAAGTGAAAGGATCATGGCTAAACCAACAAGGTAGATTTACATATATTTACACCACAAAGCTGGTGTAGATTAACATAAAACTTGCACCAGTGCCATCTGGCATAGAATTCAGTTTGTTTCAGTTTGCTCCCAAGATATGCCAAAATGATTAAGAATGCATCATTTTATAAAAAAATATTATTAAGACTGGTGTATGGAGCCGCAGCGCAGTGAGTACAAGCAGGAGTGCATATTGCTGCTCCTGCCCATGCCCCCAGAGGTTTACTAAATCCTAGCATAGCACATGGGTACCCTGTAACAATGTGCTATGCCTGGATTAGCTGAGCAGAGCAGGCTCCTGCCTGATAACTCTTAGCTTAGAAAAACAGGAACAGGCAGGAGCCTTGAATAAAAATAATGCAGGACTCCTGCATAACGGAAACCGGATGGATCCTTTATGCTGCACATAGGCTTCTATTATGACGGAATGCAAAACGGAATGCCTCTTAAAGGCTTCCGTGGTGCATTCCATCATAGAATTCCGTTATGTTCCGTGATAACGGAATTAATCACGGAAATTACCCAGAACAAAGAGCAAACAGCAAGTTCACTCATCCCTACTTTTATACTGATGACTAGTGATGATCGAGCACCCCGATGTTCGGGTGCTCTGGCCGAACACTAGGTGATGCTCGAGTGCTTGGCCGAGCACCCGAGTATAATGGAAGTCAATGGGAGAAGACCAGGCACCCCCTGCTCGGATGAGGGGAGGGTGTCTGGTCCATAGGGAAACGTCAGAAAATGGTGAAAATACCACAGAAATGGTTAGGGAACAGCATGGGGAGGATGTCTGGATGCATCTTTGACACCGAAGTCGCTGCTATTAACACTGATGGCTGACTATTACGCCACTTTTACAGAATAACAAAAATACCCCCCCAAAACCCAGGATAACATTGATTTTACAGGAAATATTGTTAAGAAACATAGATTTACTTGTACGTTAAGCGCAAGTACTGCCAAAAATTACATGGATGAGGCACTTAAATACAACCGGTATATCATATAAAGGAGATTAACATTGTGGTATAATTGTGGGACTCCGACACTCATAAAGCCTATACACTAAGGGAAACGGCTGCCAAAAATGACAAGGAACAGGCACTTCAATATCCCCTTTATTACACATAAAGGAGTGCATCCGACACACCCTTGAAAAATTATGATTGAAGGCCTGCTCGTGAAACGCAAAAGCAATAGTGGTGACGTGCTGCTGCTGAGCTGACCGTGTTAAAAATTATGGGTGACATGCTGATGCTGAGTTGACCGTCTAAAAAATTAAGGGTGATACGCTGATGCCGATCAAACTGTCTCAAATTTAAGGTTGACACGCTGCTGCCGAGCAGAACGTCTAAAAAAATTTATGGGTGACACGCTGCTGCCCATCAAACTGTCCCAAATTTAAGGGTGACATGCTGCTTAGCTGAACGTCTGAAACATTATAAGTGACATGCAGCAGAGCTGAGCGTTTTAAAAATTAATTTTGACATGCCGCTTAGCTGACCGTCTGAAACATTATGTGTCACATGTAGCAGAGCTGAGCGTGTAAAACATTATGGTTGACGGCCTTCTGGTGCGCTGACACCTTCTGGTGCAGGCCCAGCTGGTGAGCTGCCCGGCTAAAAAATTATGGTGCAGGTCCAGCAGGTGAGCTGAACGGCTAAAAAATTAGGGTGCAGGCCCAGCTGGTGGACTTCGAGGGCAGCCTAATAAGCAGTTTCATATGATGGAGGAAGAAAAGGAAGAGGACGATAAGAGGAAGGGGTACATCATAATACAGTGTATTAAACACACACTAAAAGCCAGATTTAAGGTTCCTTCATGTTAAGCCGCTTTCCTCTGGTGGAGTACAGAAGTCAGGGGCAATCCAGGCCTTGCTCATTTTGATAAGCGTCAACCTGTCAGCATTGTCAGTTGACAGGCGGATGCGCTTATCAGTAATTATGCCCCCAGCGGCACTAAATACCCGCTCAGACAAAACGCTGGCGGCAGGGCTGGCCAGCACCTCCAAGGCGTAGAGCGCCAGTTCGTGCCACGTGTCCAGCTTAGACACCCAATAATTATTAGGCATATAAGGCACAGAGGGATCGCTGAGGACGTTGACACGGTCAGCTAGATACTCCTTTACCATCTTCCAAAACTTTTCACTCCTTGTGACACTAGGCCGCTCATCAGGGTGAGGGTGCTGGTGGGGTGTCATAAAACTGTCCCAGGCCTTGGAGATTGTCACCCTGCCTTTGATGGAACTGCTGTGTGTTCCCCTCGTTTCCCCTCCTCGAGTGGCCAAGGAACTATGTACTCTGCCGCCAGCGTTGTCAGATGGAAATTTGTGGAGCAATTTTTCGACAAGGGCCTTCTGGTATTGCAACATTTTACTTGTCCTCTCCACCAAAGGAATGAGAGATGGGAAATTCTCTTTGTAGCGGGGGTCTAATATGCGTATAACGCGAGGGTCACGGGAAAGGCAGCATAGCATGAAGTCAGCCATGTGTGCCAGAGTCCCAACAGACAAGGCTTCTCTCTCCCCACCAGGAACATGACTCTCAATATCCTCCTCGTCCTCTTCCTCCTCTTCAGCCCATCCACGCCAAAGAGATGGTGTAAACGTGGTATGGCTACCCTGTGTAGCGGTAGCAACCGTCTCCTGCTCCTCCTCCAATTGGCGCTGAGAAGACGAAGCAAAGGTGGTCTGGCCATCACCCTGTGTAGGGTCTTCCCCCATTTCCACCTCTTTCACACGCAGAGCATCGGCCTTTATTGTGAGCAGCGAGCTTTTTAGTAGACACAGAAGTGGGATGGTTACGCTGATAATTGCATTATCGCCGCTCACCATCTGTGTAGATTCATCAAAGTTGCGTAACACCTCACAGAGGTCAGACATCAATGCCCACTCGTCGCTTGTGAAGAGCGGAAGCTGACTAGAAAGGCGCCGACCGTGTTGCAGCTGGTATTCTACTACTGCTCTCTGCTGCTCACAAAGCCTGCTCAACATGTGCAAGGTGGAATTCCATCGCGTGCTCAGGTCGCACAGCAGTCAGTGAGCCGGCAACCACAAGCGCTGCTGCAGCATTGCCGGGCCAGCTAAAGCTGTCGGTGAAAATGGGCACACAGGTAATGCACCTTCACCAGTAGCTGAGGCAAATTGGAGTAGGTTTTCAGAAACCGCTGAACCACTAAGTTGAATACATAGGCCAGGCATGGTATGTGTGGGAGGTTGGCAAGCTCCAAAGCCGCTACCAAGTTGTGGCTGTTATCAGATACATCCATGCCTGGCTGTAGGTTGACTGGCGAGAGCCACAGCTCAGCCTGTTCCCTTATGCCATGCCACAGCTCTGCGGCGGTGTGCTGTTTGTCACCCAGGCAAATAAGCTTCTGCACAGCCTGTTGCCACTTACCGACTGCTGTGCTGCACTGCTTCCAGCTACTGACAAAAGTCTGAGTGATGATGCAAAATGGCAATTCTGCATGGGAAGAAGTGGAGGAGGAGGTGGAGGAAGAGAAGGAGGGGTGGCAGCGGAAATCCGGATAGAAGTAGGGCCCACAATCCTCGGTGTGGGTAGCACCTGTGCCATCCCAGGGTACGACTCGCTCCCAGCCTCCACATCGTCCACCCAGTGTGCCGTCAGGGAAATGTAGCATTCCTGGCCACAAGCGCTTGTCCATGTGTCCGTTGTTAAGTGGATCTTGCCAGTAACTGCATTGGTCAGGGCACGGGTTATGTTTCTGGACACATGCTGGTGTAAGACAGGGACGGCACCCCAGGAAAAATAGTGGCGGCTGGGGACTGCGTAACAAAGGACAGCCGCCGCCATCAGGCTGCGAAAGGCCTCGGTGTCCACCAGCCTAAACAGCAACATTTCCATGGCCAGCAACTTGGAAAGTTGCGCGTTTAGAGCTATGGCCTGTGGGTGGGTGGAAGGGTATTTGCGCGTGCGTTCAAATGCCGGGGGTAAGGACATTTGAACACTGCACTGGGACATTGAAGTGGACGTGCTGGCTGATGGTTCCTGCAAAGGTCCAGGTTCTGGGCGGGAAGCATCTGGGCCTGCGTCTTGGACAGCAGGACACAGAGGAGAAGAGGAGGCAGTGGTGTGACCTGCAGACACAGATCGTGGTCCCAGGCATTCAGGCCACCTTTTAGGGTGCTTTGCTACCATGTGGCTGATTATGCTGGTGGTGGTCAGGTTGCTGGTGTTTACGCCCCTGCTCATCTTGGTACAGCACAGGTTACAAATTACAAACCGTTTATTGTCAGCACTTTCCTCAAAAAAACGCCAGACTGCGGAACACCTAACCCTTGGCAAGGGAGCGGTCCTGGTTGGTGTGGCCTGCCTTCTCCCTTTTGCCACCCCACTGCCTCTTCCAGCCTGTTGCGGTGCTGCAGATCCCTCCCCCTCTGTACTGCTGTCCTCAAGTTTGGGTCAGCTATTTCATCGTTCACCACCTTCTTTTCCACATCCTCACTCTGGTCATCCTCCTGCCATGGTGAACTAACAAGAACCTGACTTAAAGGGGTTCTCCGGGAATTAAGAAAATAAAAATACTTAAATATTACTTCATTATAAATATATTCCCAAATACCTTTCATTAGTTATATTGGCTCATTTTGTCTAAGGAGCAATCATCAGGGGAAATAAAATGGCCGGTGTCCTATTAGTACAAACAAAACCTGTCCTAATCACACAGGAGAACAAGTTACTTCACAACACTGAGATAAAGAGCTTCCTCATCCTCCTCTCCTACTTTTCAGGGATTATGATCTTGAACACAGATGATAAGATCTTTAGCTGAATATCTGTAGGAATGGAGTCCATGAGCAGATGTGGCTAATAACATAGTAACATAGTAACATAGTTTATAAGGCCAAAAAAAGACATCTGTCCATCCAGTACAGCCTGTTTTCCTATAAGTTGATCCAGAGGAAGGGAAAAAACCCCTGTGAGGTAGAAGCCAATTTTCCCCACTTTAGGGAAAAAAAATCCTT
>ONZH01000734.1:0-57053 GCA_900303285.1 Rhinella marina | reverse complement strand
AAAAATTTGGGGTTAAAGCAACATTTTATTGGAAGAAATTAAACTTTTCATTTTCACAGCCAAGTGTTTCCAAATTCCGTAAAACGCTTAGGGGGTCAAAGTGGTCAGTACCCCCCTTAATATATTCTTTGAAGGGTGTAGTTTCCAAAATGGGGTCACTTTTTGAGGGTTTCCACTGTAGGGGTACGTCAGGGTCTCTCAATTACAAAATGGTGTCTAAAAACTATTCTAGCAAAATCTGCCTCCAAAATCCGTATGGCGCTCCTTTACTTCTGACCACTGCCACAAACCCATAGAGACGTTTACCACCACATATGGGGTATTTCTGTAAACTGCAGAATCAGCGTAATGTATATTGAGGTTTAGTTTGCTGTTAATCCTTGCTGTGTTGCAAGAAAAAAATTATTAACATGAATAATCTACCAAAAAAGTGAAATTTTGAAATTTCACCTCTATTTTCCCTTAATTCTTGTGGAACACCTCAGGGGTTAACAAAGTTTGTAACATCAGTTTTTTATAATTTGAGGGGTGTAGTTTCTAAAATGGGGTCATTTATGGGTGGTTTCCATTACTTAAGCCCTTCAAAATCACTTTATATCTGAATTGGTGCTTAAAAATGGTTTTGGAAATTTTGTTGAAAATTCCAAAAAATGCTTCCAAACTTCTATGCCTTCTAACGTCTGAAAAAAGTAAAATGACATTTATAAAATGATGCCAACATAAAGTAGACATATGGGGAATGTAAAATAATAACTATTTTTGGAGGTATTACTATGTATTTTGAAAGTAGAAAAATTGAAATTTGGAAATTTGCTAATTTTTCTAAACCTTTGCTAAATTAGGTATTTTTTTATAAATAAAAATGAAATATTTTGCCACAAATTTACTACTATCGTGAAGCACAATATGTGACGAGAAAACAATCTCAGAATGGCCTGGATAAGTAAAAGCGTTCCAAAGTTATTACCACATGAAGTGACACATGTCAGATTAGCAAAAAATGGCCTGGGCAGGAAGGTTTTAACTACCTTTCAGCATGAAAGGGTTAAAGCAGAATAAGCTAGCAGAGAAAATGATGTGTGGGATACAAAATGTAAATCCAAGTTGAATAACGAAGTATCCACTAAATTGTATCTGATCTTCATGATTTATAAACTAGTTTATAATTTTCTGCAGAAGTCTAAAGCAGTGAAATAGGCACATCCAGATAGCCTGATCATCTTAATGCGGAAAGATATTACCATGACATTTATTTTGCACATCTATGAAACAGCAGGTTATGTTTGTAAACCCATTAGCTATCTCATGGAGAGAGCTCACACTTGTTATTAACTACAGATGACACCGAAACCTGGTAACAAGATAGATCAATACAATGCCTGTTGTGGGACTATTAATTTAGTTAGCAGAATTGGCATGAAAACCCGATAACTCTGTTTGGAGCATGGCACTATTTTCTCATGTTTAAGCGGTAATACACAGCACATAAATTGAATGATCCAGTTAGCATATACGATGGTCCAATTCCTGGAGTACTGATAGACCTCATTGATGATGACATCCAATGAGGTCTATCAGTACTCCAGGAATTGGATTTTTTGCACCTGCAAGGGAGATTAAAAGGAAGAACTTTTCTGGCTCTCCCACTTCCTTCTACATTGGACACCCCGAAGTACGTGGCAACCACTTTGACGGGCATCTTCTCCTGTGGCAGCAGATCCAACCCCGGTAATCTTCATCGTAAGCTGATACGTCTACAATTAGAGTTGCACCTATTATAGTGCAACTCTTACAGGTGAGCTCATAGAGCTTGATGCGTACGAATTTATGAAAAACTGTACTGCCCTATTTTGCGCTCTCCGTTATTTTATCAGAGTATTCTGAATACGCCTGTCTTCACTATGGTGTGTTCATGTCAGGTTGGAAAAATGAACTATTTGTCCATAACATTTTTACCATAACTTCCACTCTTTTTTTAAAGGGTTGTCTGGCAGGAAAAAAGTTTGGGAAAAGGGCTGGATTAAGATCTCACGTTGCCCCATTCTAAAGTCTAGTTCACACTTCAGTGATTGTGAGCCAGGCCAGCAGTGAAGCCTACATTAAGATAAAGTATAATGAAGAGAGTTGCACCTGTTTTTGATTTGCATCTCGTTTTGGCTCACCATCACTGATAGAAATCCCTGCAGATCCTAATCCTGTCTCTGCTCAGCCAGTTACTGAAAGTCACGGGAAAAAGATAAAAAACATCCTGCACGATATGATAGTAAAATATGCGGATGTACAAGGCTACATTTATAAAGTCACGGAAAATGATGCACTATAACAATAGATGCAAACATAACATATGGACTAAGCCCTCACTCTAATGATAAAATCTGAGACTCGTAGCCAATATATTTTGATCAAAACACATCTGTGCCCACCTACCCAGCGCCACGGTGGTCTCAGTTCAGGCAGGTCTTACGCTAAACCTACCTATGCAGTTGTGCATCTATGTTTAGAAGCGCAGACCCTGCACATATAATGTGCTGCTCCTAGTTACCTCTGTGTGCATCAGCAACCAATGAGAGGAGGAGCACACACAGTTATATGTACCACCTTAATCAAGGTCGCCTCTTGGTTAAGTGGGGCAAAAGTGCACATGAATGCTACTCCTGGGATAGAAGCGCATTCACACCTGAAAGTGCCACTCCTTCAAGACATATTTTAAAAAAGTCACGGAAAAACGATGCAAAAACATCCTGCACGATATGATAGTAAAATGTGCAGATGTGCAAGGCTACTTTATAAAGTCACGGAAAATGATGCACTATAACAATGTATAATTGTAACATCTTTTGGAAGAGAATTTTGAAGGGCACAACCCCATGGTGCAGCTGACTGCCACACTCAACTTCGTCAGCCAATGACCACACGATTTTACCACAAATATATGCTACCAGTGTAACATAGGTAGGGGTGGCTTGGCTACAAGTGGCCAGCCACACCATGGTGTCATACCTATAGAATATTTCAAAGTTAAAGGCATCCAAGCACATTAGGATCAGTTAAGAAACAAGTTCTGCTTAGATCAGAAGACTCCTAATATGCCATTATATTAATCCATAAATTATGATGGTTGTTGATGCCGGCCCATGATCAATAACAGCAGGATTTGACAATAAGAAAAGATAAGGAAGGGTTAAAAAAATTCCATGGTGACATCACTTCAAACTGTTAACAAATAATGTCACATTTGATTGGAATATAACCCTATGGGAGAAGAATTGCACGTAATTTGCAACTATCACAAAAAAAAGAAAAAAAGATCACATTTTTTTTCAGTTAGATGAAATTTCCAGTACAGGTTACATTGACCAAGATATCTAGCGTAATTACGTTGGGGCTATAATCATGCCTGTTTAATCTTCCCGGAGTCCTGGCTTTATTGATTTTTTTTCTGTTCTTAGGGGAAATACATGCATTTCCTGGAAAACTCCCTGAAAACTAAGAAATTCAGATATCACACCACCAAGCCCCATACATCTATCTATACAGCTAAAACATTATGGGGGTAGTCTATCAAACTGGTGTAAAGTAGAACTGGCTTAGTTGTCCATAGCAACCAATCAGATTCCACCATTCATTTTCCAAAGGAGCTGTCCAAAATGAAAGGTGGAATCTGATTGGTTGCTATGGGCAACTAAGCCAGTTCTACCTTACACCAGTTTGATGGATGACCCTAGATAGATAGATATTAGATAGATAGTTAGATAGATAGACAGATAGATAGATAGATAGATAGACATAGATACAACTCCCACCATGCCCTGCTGTAGGCTGATAGCTGTAGGCTGTCCGGGCATGCTGGGAGTTGTAGTTTTGCAACATCTGGAGGGCCGCAGTTTGGGGATGCCTGTCTTAGGGCATGTCCAACCAACAGGAAAAGTACATATGTAAGGACACATATTTATGTATAATGACATACAGTATCAAGAAATGTATGTATGCAATGAACATGAAATCCTTAGGGATTTGTTGACCGAGAAGAGAAACCACAATGCATATCTGAGAGTTATATTAACTGTGTGCTCACTGAAAAGCATCTGCCAGGATTTCTGATGACTACAAAAGATAGCATACATGTTCCTGCATACTGATTTCTCCCACTGGAGGCATAAATTAGTCAATGCACTGTGCCTTCGGATTAGCGCTGTGGCCCTTGTATATTATTCTTTGAATTGTCAGATGTGTTGAGATGCTTTGTCATTTTGTTTTGTCACATGTAAGTGTGATTGGTTAATAAGCGCAGCTGATTAATAAAACCTTTTATCTTACACTTCACTGCTGAATTTTTGCTTGATATTCAAAGAAGACATAAGATAACACCTCCTGTATACATAGGTAATCCATTGTCAGTTAATGCTGCTATGAGAGGAAGACGTTATCTGCAAGGCAATCCTCATGATAACGGTAGGTGTAGAATTAGGATAATTGTATGACAGCTCTATTGTTCTCCTGATAGGCCCAGACAAACATGGGAACAGAGGAGCATAACATTGATTAAAGGGGTATCCCACAAATAATGTAAAACATGAAAATCAGACATCACATAGTACATGACAATCTCTTTCTAACAAAGCTAGAATCAGCCCTGTACCTCATATGGATCCAGTGATCTCCCCATTCATTGCTCTGCTAGATTTATATCAAGCTGACAGCTCAAGGGGAGTGTCTTTTCTGCTGCAGCTAAGGGGGGTGTCTCAGCTCTCCCTATCACAGCTCAGGAGTCAGTTGAACGATTAAACTGATCATGTGCGGCCTTCTCAGTGAGCAGGTCAAAGAAATAAGAAATTAAGGGTTCCTGTACAGAAACATTTTATTGATTAACTCAGTAGCTACTACCCCACCTGCAAATGTTTCCTGAGTGTATCTTAACTGTGCCCTGCCTGCATCTCTAAAACCAGCATTCAAGACTTGATGCCTGTTAAGACTGTACCTGCAGTTTTCCTGTGTTATTAGTGTGTTTCTGATATCCAGAGTTCCCGGTGCTTGCACTGCAGTCCCTGAACCAAGTGGTTCAGCTGCCAACTACACTGGGTCTATCCCAGAAGGTAGCAGCCTGGTTGCTAATCTGCAGCAAAGTCCAGATCCCTGTATAGAGGTAAAGGCTGAGTTCACACTTCAGTTATTTGATTAGTTATTTCCATCAGTTATTGTAAACCAAAACCAGGGTCGGGTCAAAAACACAGAACAGGTGCAGCTCTTTCCATTATACCTGATCTCTGTGTAGGCTTCACTACCAGTGTTGGCTCACAATAACTGATGGAAATAACTGATCAAATAACTGGAGTGTGAACTCAGGCTTAAAGGATAAATATCTGGGAAGCATCAGAATAATGCCCTTAGCGTTAGCTCTACTCCTACACCATACCAGTTAGATGGTACAGTGGGTTCACATTAACTTAACATGTTTAAAATAGAAGTTTTACTGAATTTATTTCCATCCCCGTCAAAGAAGTCACCTTGGAGCCACCTTACAGTACAAGGATTCTCTGTGTTGAGACAACCCATTTTAGGAACACACTTTGGAATACCATATTGAATTCCCATACTTTTGTCTTTTCAAACGGGGTTAATGGTGCACACAAGCTACACTACCTGAAGAAAAGAGGACTAAATAACCACTGGTTACTAAAGACTGGACCTATTCTGAGTTAACTTTCTGAAAAAACGTGCTTTGATTTATGGAGTGAGCTCCTGTATGTGAGAGGTGGGTGTGATGGCCTATTTTCATATTCCTTGTATAGCTCATCACAGTAGGATACTGATTTGCTGCTCTCACAACGCTTTCAGGGAGGTGTCATTTCAAGAGCACATTTCATAGTCCTGATTGCGTAGTTAATTAGAAACATCTGTAGCTGCTCATTTACTATTTTATTTTAAATATCTTTAGCTCCTGTCAATCATAAACCCCGGATTGTTCTTTCCACTGAATTCCCTGATAGATCATAGAATTTCCAATTTAAAATGATTACATTTTCCACATCAGTTGGATAGAAGCAAATGCTTCTAATGTTCAGTTATTAATCTCTCTAATGCTAATACTGGGAATGATATGCAGTTGTGTTCCCAAACAAGATCTTCAACCCTAGGATGTCTTAATAATGAATAACTGTACTGTAATGCTGCCGAGCTTCTGTCTTGACAACAGATAATTATCATATGGAAGTTTTCCCTTATCGGAGAAGAAGTGGTAGAAATCTAGAAAACAGCGTCACCATCAAACTGCGAACATAACGGCCACACTCAATGTAATAAAATGATGTATATCTAAGCCAAGTTCATTGTACGGTCAAAAAGAAGAAAAGTTTTAAAGGGACAGTTCCATCAATTGTTTTTTCAGAAACCCAAACATGACTATTCTATGGATTTTTTTTTAAAAATATGGGTGGATGCTTTTCTTGATTTGATTTTTTTTTTAAAGTAAGGGCTGTATTACACCAACAGATTATCTGACATTATCTGACATTTTCTGACCAATCATTAGTCAGATGGCCATTTACACACACACACACACACACACACACACACACAGATCTTTTGTTATACACACCAACTATTGGTCTCATTGGACAAATATTGGTCAGATAATCTGTTGGTGTAATACAGCCCTAAGGGCTCATGCACACGACAGTGAAAAATGGCCGTGTGACGGCTATCTAAGTAGCGGCCGTCACACGGCCATTTTTAGTACCAATGAAAGCCTATGGCGCTATTCACATGGCCGTTTTTTTAACGGCCAGTGAATAGTGTCTGTCCAGAAATAGGACATGTCCTATTTCTGGGCCGTTTCAACGGGCCGACTGCCCCATTGAAATGAATGGGGCCGTTTTTAACGGCCGATTGACCGGAGTGCTCCCGTCTAACGGCCGTTAAAAACAGGTACAATATGGCCACTCACCCTATCCACTTGCTCGCGCTGCACAGTCTGTAGTTTCTTCATTGAGCAGGCCCTGCCGATGGACCTGCGTTATGCGTGATAAATCATCAAAAAGCAGCTCTGGGGGCATTTCATTAAACCATTGGGGACATTATTTTACATGGGGGCCTACATGGGGGACATTATTTTACATGGGGGCCTACATGGGGGACATTATTTTAGTTAGGGGCACTATGGAGGACATTATGGGCATCATGGGCGTCATGATTATAGTTGGGGGCAAGAAATAACTGCCAATCCAATTCATCAATTTTTCATGTCCGTTTTTAACGGACATGAAAAACTGATACAAAACGGATGCAAAACGGACATTAAAAATGGACACACGGCCAGAAAATGGATGCACACACTGATGCAAAATGGCCATGAAAAACTGACAGTGTGTCCGTTTTTGACGGACGTTTTTTTTCATACTACTAAGGCTACTTTCATACATGTGGTAAAGCTATCTACTAAAACAGCCTGCCAGAGTTCACTGTATCTGGCCTAGCTGAAAGGGCCGCGCACTGTCAGTGACCATTGACTATAATGGGATCCAGGACTTCAGATGGACAAAACCCAGTGCATGCACCAATTTGTGCTTGGCTGAAACACAGTGCATGGCAGTATATGGCAGTATATGGCTAGGGTGAGTACAGTAAACTCCGGCAGGCTGTTCCTTTGCCAAAACCTGCCTGCAAAATAGTTTTACCACAGGTGTGAAACTGGCCTAACTGCATGTATTCCAGATCCTTTCAAGAGACTTTACATTTCTCCCTGTAGGGACAGTTAAAACAGTAGCAAGTCTCAATGAATACACTGTCAGCCCAGCCGTCAGACCAATGAGGGGTGGCAAACAGTGGCGAAACTAGAAACGACTGGGTCCCAAAACCTTCTTTGTACATCTGTGCAACACCCACTCCTGTGGCTAGTCAAGATAGCTCTCTCAGACCAGGCCCAGCAGCCTCTCCATCTGTTTGCTACAAGTATACACTGTTTGTCATTTTACTGTATATACTGTTACCCTATACAATGCCATTGTACAATACTGTTGAGTGGGCTCTAATAATAAAATCTTTTAGTCCTCCTCCTGGGTGGGACCCTTCTGAGGTCGGGCTCCAAAGCTACCACTTCCCCTGCTACCCCTATAGCTACGCCCCTGTTGGCAAATGCGTTAGCGCACCACAGCTTCCCTATATGGACCAGCAGTGTAGCTTGTCAGCAAGCACTTCTGCACTGCTCCTTTGCAGTTCATCTAGGCCTCAGCACCTTATTATAGCACAGATAATTAGGAACTGGGCAGATCACAGATGTCACCACTCACAACTCTGCACCCTTCGCACTTGCTATAAGGCTCCTTACAGAATATAGATTTCCCTTAAAGGGGTTGTCTCACTTCAGCAAATAGTATTTCTTATGTAGAGAAAGTTACTACAAGCCACTTACTAATGTAGTGTGATTGTCCATATTGTCTTCTTTGCATGGCTGGATTTATTTATTCATCACATTATACACTGCACGTTTCCATGGTTACAGACCACCCTGCAATCCATCAGTGGTGGTCCTGCTTGCACACTATAGGAAAAAGCGTCTGCCTCTCTAATGGCCGAGATCATGGTACCGCACACATGCTAGTGATTTTTCCTATAGTGTGCATGCACGACCACCACTGATGGATTGCAGGGTGGTCGTAACTATGGAAACGCGCAGTGTATAATGTTATGGAAAAATTAGTGCCATGATAAATGCTATTTGCTGAAATGAGACCCTTTAACGGCACACCTCCTCCAGACCAGCTTTTCTTCAACACCAGACTTCTCCTGGTATTTCTCTTATCAGTCTGCTTCAGTGCAGGGCATCAAGTTCCTTCTTATACTTTCTGGTGCTGAGAGGAGCCACAACTGGGAACTTGGGGGTGGAGAGCATTGCGTTTGATGCCTTTTCCACGCCACTTCATGCTTCTGCAGCACTGGTGCAGAGATCTTAAACTCAAACAAACAAAAAAAACATCAAAATAAAATGTAGTCATGATTGCTGAGTGCCAAGGTCACAAACCAAATGAATGGTAGTGGTGACTGGGTGCAGAGACCTAAAAACCTGGTGACTCCCAGGAAATCTGAGTACGTTGACATGTCTACTAACAGGGACAGTGCTACAATGTCCCTATTACTCACTATAGTACATAATGCCTAGCAGTTGTGTTGTTTGCCAGTAGCTAAATATTGGCCATTCTTATCAGTTCAGGCCATTGTCTAGGGATATAGCTATAAGGGATACATAGGGGGTAATCCCACTCTGGCCCTGGTAAGGCTCCAAAGGCCCTCTTTAACATAAGAAGATATTAGTATTATAAAGGGCACATAGTAGGTGGGGGTCTAATTACTGATCTTGCACTGGAGTCATTGTGTGTATTTTTTCTGTTAACTACATAAGCATAATATAAGATCATTACATGCACGGATTTCCCATTTTGTGGTTAGTTCCAGGTGTATGGCACCTGGGAAAACATAACTTCCAAATAACTTCTGGCAGCTGTAGTAAAGAAATGGAAAGCCACACAAATGCATCATTAAATGGTAACTACTTTCAGATAACCTTGCATAAATCAATAGTACACGTGAATATAAGAAACTTTGTGATATACCTTTTGAGAGAAAAATGTCTTGTTCTAAATTTATCAGCTGTTCTTCCCTTTTCTAAACTAACTTTCTCTCTGAAATGTATGAGAAGCCCCTCTTGTGAGACCAAGATGGGCTGCCTGCTCACTGAAGGATCAGATTACACCATCCATGGAGATGGCAGGGGAAAAGGGTGAAGGGACTGTACAGAGACCAGACAGCACAGGAATGATTCAGCAACTATTAGTAAGTTTTCTATCTACCCCAACTACTTTATTCACATCTATACTGTTCTGTACTTCTCTATAATATCCCATATGGTACTTCTGAATGAATGAGTGAGTGAGTGAGTGAGTGAGTGAGCGAATTAGATTTAGGGCACAGAATCTATTCTCCATGTGTATTCTATGGGCAGACATGATCAGTTAGTCTCCATCCACCAGCTCTGGTACAACTGAGAATTATAGAAGGAGCCTCCAAAAGAAGAAACCTCCTAAAAATGCCAGATACAAGTCATATAATTGCCAGATATAGTGCTACCACTCATATAGCAGCTTTTTCTGTAAAGTCATCCCAAGGTGTAGGGTATGCTTTAAATTTCACCTTGATATGTTGTATGCATTTTGCAGAATGGATGCTATTTTTGCTGCAGTTAAGCCAAGGGCTGCGACTGGATAAATCATGCAAGTGGAAAAAATATTTAAAAAACTGCTCTCCTCTGAGAAACTCGTGATTGTTACTTATTCCGAAGTCATAAATTGCAAGCTGACATTTTTGTGGCAGTTATCATTGTACTCAGGGGTGCAACTAGCCTTTCTGCTGCCTGAGGCAAAAACTAAAATAGCGCCCCCCCCCCCATGCCAATTTCTTAACCTAACCCCTTTGCCACAATGAAAGAGATCATTGCCCATTGCCCTTCCGCTGCCCAAAATTTAATTGGATTCCCCCTATTAAAAAATAGTATGAAAGCCAAGTAGCCCACTATATATACCTCACACATAAATATATACCAGCGCAAGAGATGAACAGTTGCTGTTCCTTAAAAGGTTTTTTCAGGAGTTAACTACTGATGACCTATCCTCAGGATAGCTGCGGGTCTGACACCCAGGACCCCCGCCGATCAGCTGTTTGAGAAGGCACCAGCTCTCCTGTGAGCACTGTACCAGCTCACCAAACACAGAGCCATACATTGTATAGCGGTTGTGCTTGGTATTGTGCTCAGTCCAATTCACTTGAATGGGGCTGAGCGGCTCCTAGGCTATGTGACCGATGAACTGTCACTGGCCTAGGAAAAGCTACGAGAAGGCCAAGGCGCTCATGGGAGCTCCGATGCCTTCTCAAACACCTGATCGGCGGGGGTCCCGGGCATCAGACCACCACCGATCAGATACTGATGACCTATCCAGAGGATAGGTAATCAGTAGTACAATCCCAGAAAACCCCTTAAAGTAGAGCCTCAGTGTTTGCACAGCTACTCAGTGCAGCTGCGCAGGCGCAAGACTGTCAGAGCCGTGCAAGATATTCATAAGTAAGCTTGACATTATATACAATATATCCACATTATATACAGTATATATTATAAATAGTGTTGAGAATTGTGTTTTAAGTTCGGCGTCCAAGGTTCAGGTTATCAGAGAATCCCGCTATGGATTCCGCTACCCCGGACCATAATGGAAATCTATAACGTCATGCACTATGGCCATAGACTTCTATTATGACAGAATGCAGTACGAGATGCCTCTATTAGGCCCCTTTCACACGAGCGTCACAGATTAGGTCCGGATGCGTTCAGGGTGCGTTCAGGGAAACTCGCACCATTTTGCAAGCAAGTTCAGTGAGTTTTGTCTGCGATTGCGTTCAGTTGTTCAGTTTTTCCGTGCGAGTGCAATGCGTTTTGAAGTGTTTTTCACGCGAGTGATAAAAAACTACGGGTCCAGGGCTGCGTGAAAAACGCAGAATATAGAACATGCTGCGATTTTCACACAATGCAGAAGTGATGCGTGAAAAAAAACGCTCATGTACACAGACCCATTGAAATTAATGGGTCAGGATTCAGTGCGGGTGCTATGCGTTCACGTCACGCATTGCACCCGTGCTGAAAACTCGCCCGTGTGAAAGGGGCCTTAGGCTTCCATGGTGCATGGCGTCATAGAATTCTGTTATGGTTTGGGTTCCGATAGCCCGAACCTTGGACGCCAAACTTATAACGTCCATTCGCTCAACACTAATTATAAACTCTGCCATATATATTACACATACACACACGACAGATATATGCACATACATTCACACACATAACACACACATTACACTTACCATTCCTGCAGATGGCTGGACATCCCTGGTAATCAGCTATAGCAGCCTTGGGGGGTCCACAGGACACTGTCTGCAGACTCTCCCCTCCCCCGATGTCCGACTACTAGCAGTGAGATGCAGGCTCTGTGTGAACAGGAGTGAGGCCACATGGGGGTGTGTCTTATCAAACCCCAATCTTGTGTAAGCCACTCTGGCTATGTTGAAAGGACTGGGCCATGGGGGATGTGGTAATGGGTGGGGGGGGCAGTTACTACTTACATGGGGATGTGGGAAGGAAAGGGGGGCAGTTACTACTTACATGGGAATGTGGGAAGGTGGGGGGGGGCAGTTACTACTTACATGGGGATGTGGGAAGGGATGGGGGCAGTTACTACTTACATGGGGATGTGGGAAGGGATGGGGCAGTTACTACTTACATGGGGATGTGGGAAGGGATGGGGGCAGTTACTACTTACATGGGGATGTAGGAAGGGGTGCGGGCAGTTACTACTTACATGGGGATGTGGGAAGGGGGGGCAGTTACTACTTACATGGGGATGTGGGAAGGGGGGGCAGTTACTACTTACATGGGGATGTGGGAAGGGATGGGGAAAGTTACTACTTACATGGGGATGTGGGAAGGGGGGGCAGTTACTGCTTACATGGGGATGTGGGAAGGTATGGGGGGCAGTTACTACTTACATGGGGATGTGGGAAGGTGGGGAGGCAGTTACTACTTACATGGGAGATGTGGGAAAGGGTGGGGGGCAGTTACTACTTACATGGGGATATAGGAAGGGATGGGGCAGTTATACTTATATGGGGATGTGGGAAGGGGTGGGGGGCAGTTACTACTTACATGGGGATGTGGGAAGTGATGGGGGCAGTTACTACTTACATGGGAGATGTGGGAAGGGGGGGCAGTTACTGCTTACATGGGGATGTGGGAAGGTATGGGGGCAGTTACTACTTACATGGGGATGTGGGAAGGGGGGCAGTTACTACTTACATGGGGATGTGGGAAGGGGTGGGAGGCAGTTACTACTTACATGGAAATGTGGGAAGGGGTGGGGGGCAGTTACTACTTACATGGGGATGTGGGAAGGAGTGGGGGCAGTTACTACTTACATGGAGATATGGTAAGGGGTGGGGGCAGTTACTACTTACATGGGGATGTGGGAAGGGATGGGGGCAGTTATACTTATATGGGGATGTGGTAAGGGGTGGGGGCCAATACTACTTACATGGGGATGTGGGAAGGGATAGGGGGCAGTTACTACTTACATGGGAGATGTGGGAAGGGGTGGGGGGCAGTTACTACTTACATGGGGATGTGGGAAGGGGTGGGGCAGTTATATTTATATGGGGATGTGGGAAGGAGTGGGAGGCAGTTACTACTTACATGGGAATGTGGGAAGGGATTGGGGCAGTTACTACTTACATGGGGATGTGGGAAGGGATGGGGGCAGTCACTACTTACCTGGGGATGTGGGAAGGTGGGGAGGCAGTTACTACTTACATGGGAGATGTGGGAAGGGGTGGGGGGCAGTTACTACTTACATGGGGATGTGGGAAGGGATGGGGGGCAGTTACTTCTTATATGGGCATCTGGGAAGGGGGGGCAGTTACTACTTACATGGGAATGTGGGAAGGGATGGGGGCAGTTACTACTTACATGGGGATGTGGTAAGGGATGGGGGAAGTTACTACTTACATGGGGATGTGGGAAGGGGGGGCAGTTACTACTTACATGGGGATGTGGGAAGGGATGGGGGCATTTACTACTTACATAGGGATGTGGGAAGGGATGGGGGGAAGTCACTACTTACATGGGGATGTGGGAAGGGGTGGGGGGCAGTTACACATGGAAATGTGGAAAGGGATGGGGGCAGTTACTACTTACATGGAGATGTGGGAAGGGGTGGGGGCAGTTACTACTTCCATGGGGATGTGGGAAGGGATGGGGGCAGTTACACTTATATGGGGATGTGGGAAGGGGTGGGGGGCAGTTACTGCTTACATGGGGATGTGGGAAGGTGGGGAGGCAGTTACTACTTACATGGGAGATGTGGGAAGGGGTGGGGGCAGTTACTACTTACATGCAGTTACTACTTACATGCAATCTGGGAAAATACTCCTTCCTCTGTTTATTATAAGATCTTTCGTTAGTTGATGTAAACTATTAGCTTCACGTTTTTGTGCATCCTTTCTTGAAGAATTAGTGTCATGTAAAGTTGACTAAACATTTCAAAAGTGTATTTAGTTACAACTCAGCAGATACAGTTGGTGTCAGGTCCATTACCCACGTTCAACTCAGATACATAAATCATAGGGCACCATCTTTCGTCCACCCCTTGATCTGTAAACTGCTTGCAGTACCACCAGTTGTAGCTGGACAGGATGAGGAGGTACTTTGCTGAGCACACTGGCTACAAATTTAAAGCAACTTCTTCTAGACTGTGATCTTAATCAACAATCACCACCACTTTCATCACAGCTTCCTTTCTTTTTATTCTCATTATACCCAAGCATATGCATGTGTCCATGTTATCGATGAAAAAAACTCTGGAATTTTGTAAACAAGATATCAAATTAAAATGAATATTTATTTGATGATGATGTGAGATATTGCCGTGCCACAGATGGGAAAAACACTAGGTAATAAAATTCCACTTATAACTGATAGAGAAACTCGATCTTCCTCTGTGTCACCGATGAAAGAAATGACAAAACTGGCCTGATATAATTTTTGATGTAGAAATAGTATCTGATACTAGAAATGACTTTAAAAATAAACCCTGAGTCCTGATGTCTCAACATCATTGATTCTGTCTAGGATTACATGAAGAGACAAAAGGATTTGAGCAAGCCTACATCTAGTGTTGATCGAATTGAAGTCAAATGAATTTACTTTGATCCGAATTTCTGGAAAAATTAGATTTGCTGCAAAGCCGAATTTCCTCACACTTCGTGGTAACGAATCAATTTTCCCTGAAATAGCAGGGGGGAAAATACATACTCACCTGATCCATTTGCACGCAAAGAGGCTGCCACGGCCATCTTGATTGAAGATACCAAGCGAAATCTTGCACGCATGACGTATGTAATCACCAAACCGGCCAGTGTGATGACATCATCACGTCACTGCGGTGACATTTAGACCTCCTAGCACCTCCCAAAACAGATTACAGCACCTCCCAGCTTCATTGTATGTATTCACAGGTATGTCTCCATTTGGCACACAAATGTCGTGGCCATAACAGTATATTGACTCTTGCCCAAAAGGCAAGTTACTATTAATGGCTAGGTGTTTATGCTTTTAAACAAGATAGATGTGGTGAAAGTAATAATAGACTGATTGAGAATACATTTAACTCGTAGAGTACCACAGCTGTACATGTATGTACATGTTTTAAATATAAAAAATAATGATCATGGGCATCACTGTGTCCTTAAACACCCAAACTATTAAAATATAAAAATATTTATCCCATACAGTGAATGGAAAAAAACATCAAAATGGTAAATTCACCATTTTTCCATCGCTTTACTTACCCAAAAAATTTAATAAAATGTGATCAAAAAGTCACAGTCAAAATAATATCAATAAAAACAACAGATTGTCTGACAAAAAATGAAACCCTACTCAGCTCTGCAGACATAACTATACAAAAGCTATGGGGGTCAAAATATGGCAATGAAAAAAGGGGTTTTAAAACAAAAGAAAAAAACTATATTAATGTGGTATCTTTGTAATTGTACTGACTCTAAGAATGAAGGGCACAGGTCAGTTTTATCACATAGGGCATGATGTGGACACGAAACCTGTAAAACTGTGGCAGAATTGCAGGGTTTTTTTAAATTCCACCCCATTTGGAATTTTTTTCCTGCTTCCCACCATATTGTATGCCATATTAAATTGTAGCATTAGAAAGTACAACTTGTCGCATAAAAGATGTGAACAGAAAAATAAAAAAGTTATGGCTCAGAGAAGACAGCAATGAAAATGAAAACGCAAATATGGAGGGGTTTAAAGGGGTTAAAATGGCTTAACGTATAGAGTTCCAGAGATCAGATGCTACACAAGAGAAATCCTCAAGGAGACAGCAAAATGTCTTTCTTAGGCCCCATTTACACGACCGTATATTTGCGGGCCAGCATTACTGCAGACCCGCAAATATACGGGGGCCGCCCGGCATGTGTTCTGCAGAGCTCGGAACACACGCCATGCGGCCCCATTGAAAATGCCTATACTTGTCCGTGCGCACGGACAAGTATAGGACATGCTTCAAAAGAGCCGCGGCACGGAGCTAGCTCCGTGCCGCGGCTCCCGGCCCCTTAGAGGTGAATGGAGCCCACATCTATTTCCACATTTTTTCGGATAGATATGGCCCCATTCATACGGTCGTGTGAATGGGGCCTTAGAAGGTGTTTCATTTACAGGAATATTATGAGATTATGGATGCATTTTCAGGTAGTTAATGATTTTCAGGTACAGTCTAAAAGTTCAAATGGCATTCTCTATATGAAATTTAGCAAGTTCAGAAATATCCACATGATGAAAGATGTGCCATAGCTATAGATGTGCAGAGGTTGCAGTGGCCAAATACCTCACTATTATGAACATGGTAGAATGTTGCTTGGGGCCTAGGAGTTTAAGGCTAGTTTCACACTAGTGGCATGCCTTCACCCGCCAGAACAGCCTGCCGGATCTGTGCTGCCGCAAGTGCACGCATGTGGCCGGAACTCCACTCTGGCCTCATTCACTATAATTGGGGGTGGGCCAGAGTTCCGGACGCAGCACGACAAACATGCCGATAGGCAGCCGGAATAAAACTAAGACATGTCTTGACTTTTGACTGTAATCATCCATCATTATCTTAGATGTCTTTGCTCACAGTTTTATATAGTGACACAGTATTTGTGCTAATTATTAGGTAGGTAATCAATCTGGAAAAAAAACAAAAAAATACATTTCTTGTTATCCAAATGGCGAAAGCATCATTTTTGGCAGAATTACATTAATATAATGCATTTCACTGTCTCAGTACAAGTCATCCTGCTTACCTTAGTTATCATTCTATAATCTTTTTTTCCATGCAACATAGATTGATGTCCATTCAAGTAAAAAAAAAATTACTTCAGGTCAATGATTAAAATACAGAGGATTCTTATGTAAGAAGGTACAAGAGGCACAGAAGGGATGCAGGCAAAGATTCATGAACATGTCTTTCTTACTGTATGTGCAGGAAAATTCATGTAATCATACATTTATGTAATTTGGGTAACCAATTGGTCAATATAAGCTATGCTACAATAACTATTGGGGCATTTATCATTTACAGTTGTTTTTGTGTCAGTTTTAAGTCTGTATTTGCTTTGTATGTCTGCTCCATATTTTTGAAATTGTACAAATTAATAACATATTTGGCGTGATTGCAATGTGGTTTACTCCTATATGTTTAAAAGTACACCAGGGGAGACCCTGATGTAGTTTGCAACTTTTTTGCGACATTTCAAACTGTTGCGACTCGCAAATGATAAATGTAATCTAAAACAGATGTAAAACCATTTGCTTGTCCTAAACATAGAACGTTGTGAAAAGTAGTGTCACATGGCGTAATGAGGCAAATATCGCACGAATTACTGCAAAAATTACAGTGCGACATTTCATAAAGCAATTTTAGACCAAAAAAAAGATGTAAATCTAACAGTAAGGGTGTCATTTATTAGCCAGAAATACCCCCGTATTTGGCATATTTCAAAGGCTATTTGCGTCTCAATCTGAAATTTTTTCCGGCTCACTCCAGGTCTAAAAAACCTTGCGTGGGCGGGGAAGGGGACGGGCTTATAGGCCCGTCTTATTCAGCATTTTCTGCACATAATTTAGGCGTAGAAAATGGTTGAAATGTAAGCCACCTAGGAAACTGTCTTACATTTAGACTGGTGCTGAATGCACCGAAGTTATGTAGAGGCCGGCGCCTGTTCATAACTTCGGCGGATCCACCACCAGATACAGGGGTTAATAAATTACTCCGTAAATGTTTTCCTAAGCTCCTTAACTGTTTCAGGTCCAGAGTATTTTTGGCCTTCATGAACACAGTTTAGGCATTTTTAAGCTAGGTTCACATTAGCATTTTTCATTTTCATTGTTCTGCTTTATTAAAGGGACAGAAACAATAAAAATAATGGCAGCGCCAGTTCTTCACATCAGAGACATCTAGCGATGTAGAATGGGGCAAATTGGCTATAATGGGGTCTGTTGGGTTTTCATCATAGTATCTATCACTTTACCAGACAAATTAGCACAACATGCTGCTCTACTTTTCAGGAAATTTTGACATAATCTGTGATGGGGGGTTCTTAATGGAGCCTCCAACGCAGATATGAACCTAGCCTTAGTTTACTGACTCTAACTTTTTTATTTGTTCGTTAATTTTTCATGACTAATGTAAGTTTTTTTTACTATTTTACTATTTGATTTATATTTAGTCATATAATTACTATAACTTTTTAGGCTTATATTCTGTAAAAACTAACTATATTATAGTTAATTCTGTACATTTAAACTTTTTTTCTTATGCTAAGCATACCAGCACAGATGAAAATAAATAGGTTGCACTATGGTTCAATTATATGTTCATGCATGGGCATTATTACATTTCTTTAAATATGAATGCAATCTGCTAACATATTTACACAGACCTTTATTAGTTTTTTTCCAGGCTTTCATTTTTCACATAGACCAATTGGGAAATGTGGACAAAATGAATGTGTGTAATTAAAGTGCTTAAATTAAAAACAAACTCACAATGAATCCAATTGATTGATGAATACCTGTAAAATAAGATAGCCCTAAGACACTAGCCATCATTTTAATAGGCAAACGTGTGTTAAAAGGCAAAACGCCTTGTATCATTGTATTATTCTCTGTGAACTTTATGTATGTCAGACATTCATATATTTTCTAATGACACCTTGGAGAACTGTGACAAAAAGTGCAAGACTCTCCATCATTGTGACTCATTATGACGAATCACTGGAAACCAAGGTCATAGGCATGTGGCCTGCATCTCATATGGTGGAGTGGAATGGAAGTTAGACGAGTGATTTTTTGAGTTTTTTAACAAAAAATTGGAACCACTGGGGTCTCTACAGGGAGGGGGGAGGATAGAGCATTATATATACTGTACCTGGCGCCATTACATTACATTATATATATCTATTGGCACAAATATTGAGCAAAGTATTGGAGGTAGCAGCAGGATGACACTGTTGGTACACCAGGAAGAGAAGGAGGAGAATGGTTGAAAAGTGGGGAATCTAAGTGTCTGTGGTAAACTCTCCAGAGATGAGACATATGTACCTGAAAGATGTTTATTCACTTCTACCAGTGGAGAAAATGAAGAAAGAGAGCATCTATTTCAGAGGTATGTAAGGCTGTATTATCCTGTAAGTTTGGTAGGGCGGAATGTAATGTCCATGCATATATGTCTTTAGCAGTAGGGCTGGGGGGGGGGGCGTCATTTCAATTTTTGCCTCAGGCAGCAGAGAACTTAGAATTGGCCCTGTTTATAATTATGAGTGTTTATGTATACTTTATCTCAGAGCCAGATAATTGGGAGGGCACATGAAGACTCCAATACCTTCCACTACCCACTCATCTACCATTTCTGTGCTGGCTTTTCCATTTTGATTATTAAAACCACAACCAGATCAAAAGACCTGTTTCTTGGGTGCAAGGAAACATTTGGCCTTTCATCTTGTGGCTCATAGCCTATCAGACATGGTGCTGAGTTGTTTTCTCTTCAGTTTTCAGGTCTGAAGCAAGTAGACAAGTTTATTTTGCTAGATCTAGAAAATAAAAAATGTTGCTTGATGATCCATTTTCTTTATATATTTTCTATATGAATTGATTATTATTAATTGAATTATAATAATGGAAACTAGTGATTTTACTTTCCCTTTCATTTAGCAAGTGGTTTGTCTTATATCTAATCTCCTCAATAGTTATTGAGATTAAAGCAGGGTGTGCCCTCATCTGAAATGTGGAGTTCAGTTCTGGGCTCCAGTTCATAAAAAGCATGCCCTGGAGTTAGAAAAAGAAGGGTAACTAAACTGATGAGGGGCATAGAGGGTCTTAAGGTGCCTTTACAGGGGACAACACAGCAGCAAATTGTCGGGAAGGAAGCATTCCTTCTATACCTGCTTGCGGCACACAGCACAATCTACTGCCGGCAAACAATAATTTTTGTGACCGCACAAATGATCTATTATCCGATAAACAAGCTTATCATTCGTTCATTGGGTAATCAGCCGAACATTTACACCGCCAGATTAAAACGCTCAGTAGTGATTATCTGCAGGATTCTTGGCCCTTGTAAAGGGCCCATAACATCATGAAGAAAGGTTAAAAGAATTAGATTTATTTGGTCTTGAGAAGAGAAAGGCCATCAGTCTCCAGAGGCAACAAGGCATCTTCACCATGAGAACTGTGAATCAATGGAAGAGTCACCTTAGAATGTGGTAATGACAGGTACAGTTGACAGTTTTAAAAAGGGATTAGATGAATTCTTAAAGTGAAGTAACATTGAAGTTTATGAAGATCTGTAGAACTCTGGCTTCTCCCTCCCCTTCCCATAATTCACATCCCCATCCATCCCTTGGTTGAACTTGATGGACGTATGTCTTTTTTCAACCATGCAGTAAGTAACTATTAAATAAATGTATTGGAAATTCCACCAATAGTAATTATCTCTATTCTACTCAAACTATTGAGAATCCAAACCTACTTCATTATTCAACATTTTCAACAACTTTACATTAGAGGAAGTTGCACAACAATGACACAACATTCTAAAAGAAACAGAACTTTAGCCATTTTTAAAATTTCTGTGCATAAGACATTCACTATCCATCATATAAATGAAGAACCTGGTGTTCCCAAAATTTTCCCATTAGGTTTTTCTTCCAGAGCCTCATTAGCTGCTGAGTGTATCTAGGCATTCTATAACTCCTGTCTATTACTCGCCATATCAAAGACACCATGCTTCAGTCTTACAGTGGTTCTCCAGTGGTTACAAGCAACCTGTTGTAGAAGGTGAATAGGACTGCTTGTCTCCATTTGCACAGCTGCTTATGGGGTGAGGGGCAGGGCCTCTCTACATGTCACGCTCCAGCACTTGCATATACTACACCTTGGTGAGCATTTCGGTCATGCTGCTCAGCCATGATGAGATATTATAGGCAGGATGACATCATTACCACCTATTGTAGAGCAGTGTAGTGAGGCCCTCACTTCCTAGGAAGCTCTGCAAGTGGAGGCAACCAGTCCTGTTCACATTCTAGGACAGGTTGCTGGTGGCTGTTTTAAATCATGCCCAGAGAACCACTTTCAATGGGAGATCTAGAAAAACTGCCAAAAATAGATCAGCACTGTGCTTTCTCAATACAGAAATTATTCCACAATGTCACATCTTCATGCATACGTTTCAATGAGCTTTATATGAGGTCCATATGGTCATAGTGGCTGGAATTCCTTTACACAATTCACCCTTCCTCACCCCAAATCATTCTCTATGCTTTTGATAAATAAATGCTGTTATATTCCATTTTCTCTGATGCCCAGACATACTTTGTAATTTCTTTACATGTGTTATTTCTGTTGCCCTGTGTGGCTAAGATCGGCCATTATTTTGTCTTTGCTAATACATACAAAAACTGCAAAAAAAAAACCTGTTCAGTATTTCTGTGATAACCAAGTTTTTCCTAAACAGTGATAAATATTTGTCCCGTAGCTTGGGGAGCTGCAGCACAGGTTGATTATGTTCTAATTTGCACTAAATAAAAATTAATGACCCTTCTGATGCTGACTTCCACCTCTGCCGTGGGGGTGTGAAATGCTGGCAATGAGATGATATATATTGACTTCCAAATAGTAGTTCATCTATCTTCCTGCACCCATGCAGAGAGCATCCTACAGTTTCATCATCCACATTTTATCTCCCCCCTCCTAAGAAACTGCTGGAAGACACAATAATGGGCACACAAACCCAGAATTCAGCTAAGAAAATCTCTTTTTCCAGTAGGTGTCTCTGAACCTTTTGGTAACTAAGATGAATGTCCTATTAAAGATATTGTGTCAGTTTGCTGATTAGAAAATATGGGCAATTAGCTCTGCCTATTCTTATTTCACATTTGGAAAAAAATGTTCCTGATTTTTAATGTGGTCTTCAAAACTATATTCCTCTAATATTCAAAATCATCATTCCGTAATTGTTATCAAAAGTGCAAAAAATTTGTGATTGTGAAGATTGAAATTAATACATATAGATTTAGGAACTTTTCAGTAATAGTAACCTGTGCTACAAAACAAAAAGTACTATGAGTTTATTTTCCATAATTACTTATCTGAATGACCACTATACAAAGCTACAGTTCCGCAGCAACAACAGCTCATCTGATTGCTGCCGCAGCTTTAACCTGAAAGAGGTTATATGTGGTGAGACAGACAAAGTGACTCCAATATCAGTACGACCACGTGGTCGGGTAACTGATGCAGTTTGTAAGCCAGAATCAGGAGTGCATCATACATGGAGAGAAAGTATATTATAAAGATCAGATACAACTTCTCTTTTTTTAATTCACTCCTGGTTTTCAGGAAACCTGAACGTGTGGCCGTATCAGAAAGGGACTGGAATTTTTTGTAAAAAGGAGTGGCACTAAGTTTTGTTGTAGGGGGAGAAAATGTGTATTTATGCTGTTTATGACATTCTGTTGTATCATATAGAATGCAAGAAACCTTGTGAACCATGCACAAAGCGTAAAAGTAGTAAAAAAAATTCAACACATGATAGCTTAGACTCTCTTTAAAGGGTTCATTCACCTTCAGAACCAATATTTTTACTGTTCCAATGCATGTAAAATGAAAACATGAAGTAATTAAAAATCCCTGATTGTTTTGCATTTACATCTCCTATGCAGACTTAGGCTACTTTCACACTTGCTTTTTTAATTCCGGTATTGAGATCTGGCAGAGGATCTCAATACCGGAATTAAACGGATCTGTTTTTATTTTTCACATCAGGATGCATCCGTTCTGTTAGGATGCGGTTGTGTGAAAACAAAAGGAACAAAACGGATCCGTTACTAAAGACATTGAAAGTCAATCGGTGACGGATCCAGTCACCATTGACTTACATTGTTTTCAGTGCTAGATTCATTCTTTTCCGTTTTTATGACTGGACACAAAACCGCAGCTTGCAGAGGTATTGTGTCCAGTCACAAAACTGAATGCTAACGGAATAGAAGACATTCTGGTGCATCCTGAACGGATCTCTTTCCATTCAGAATGCATGAAGACTAATCGGAAACATTTTTTCTGGTATTGAGATCCTCTGATGCATCTCAATACTAGAAAACAACAATGCCAGTGTGAAAGTAGCCTTATGTGTCTCCACGGCTAAATACTACTAAAAATCCAGTCTTCTCTGATCCTGCTAATTTTCCATCCGTCTCCTTGCTAACCAAACAACAGTATGTTAGTACAGAGCAGGGGACAGAGGGCTCACAATATTGTAGCTTAGATCTGCAGTGAAGCTGTAAACACAAATCATTACAATTTTTTATAATACAAATGAAATGTTGCTGCATTTATATTTTAAATGCATTATTTGAACAATAATACAATTACTGATGAAGGTATAAATGCCCTTTAAGACAGAAAATGTGTTCTTTTGTACTCAAGCTCTCAGAAATCCCAGGATCCTGACAAGGTCAGAGATAGCAAACTTCATTACTGTGTCTTGCTCACTTCTTGATTATAACAGTTGGAAGCATTGAAGAGTTTCCAGAACAGTTTTATGACTATCCTTTCCTTTATACTGCTCAGTTGAAATAGCAATGGGTTTCCTACAATATAAGCCTTTGTATCTCTTGCTATATTCATTAGGCGGCATGACACTAAAAGGATATAACCCACATTTCACTGTCAGGCATACTTCATCTTGTTGTGGATTTTTTATACTTATCTTTGAGTACTTATGTGCTATGTTGTGACTTTTCCTTCAAGGGCACAGTGAGATTATTTTTATCTGCATCTTTCAATGGAAATGTCTCAGAACACAAGAGATTATGTTATTTGGATTTACAGCTAAAATGTTGGAATGTGGTTGCTTTTGAACTTGACTTAGATGGACAGACTGGGTCATATTACCATATTAAAGGAAGCCTAAATGATTCTTCAGAAGATTCATTAAAATAAATCAAAGTGCCTATTTGTCATCTTCATCCACACTTGGTAACTCTTGTCTAGGGAATCCTGGTTATTAGCAGAAGAAAATTAAACTTTTTAAAACTCTTGAGGAGAATTTAATTGCTACAAGTTATCGGACAAGGAGAAACTGCTTATAAGTACTTTCTTGTGAAACAGATTTGTGAAGTCACATGAGTTGGAATCAGAGGTATAGCTAGGGGGAGCTTGGGGGGAGGGGGCGGAGGCCCACTTAAATAGTGAAACCCACCAGGGGCAAAGCGACCTGGGCAATCACCACTCTTCAGTAAATTGTCATTCGTAGGAAACCTAGATAGTTGAAGTGTGTGGTAGAGCTTAGAGCCATAGGCTTCATATGCTACCATTCTCCATCTTGTAAATTGCAGACCACTTTAGGTATGTGGCCTACAGGATATCAGGCAGCGCAATGACATCACCACACTGTCCTGTCTTTGCCAGGACAACAGCTTGCAAAAATAGTCCATAATACTCATTGGGGGATAGTGATAGGTGATTTTTTTTTTTACTTTTTCTGGTGGCAATTGTATATGGGGCATTATTACTTACAAGGGGTACAAGGGACATAATTAATAAGTGGTAAATGGGGCAGTATTACCTTTTAGGGGGCACTCAGTGGACTTTTTTTAGGGGGTACTTATCTGGGATTATTACCTAAAAGAGGCATACAGGGGGGATTGTCACTATATAGGGGAAAAAAGAGGGCACTATTACTTTCTATAGTACACAGAGGGGGCACTATTACTTTCAAGGTCAAACAAAAGGGTCATTATTACTGTTTAAAGGGAACATAGGGCACATGAATAGTATATAAGGGGCACATTGGTGGTGGTCATTATTATTTTTAGACACTTACCTAGAACATCACTATTAAACATATATATTTAGTACAAAAGATTACATTTTACTGTGTGGTGCATTATAACTGTCTGGGGCATAATATATAGCACTGGAACTGTTTCTGGTACTATAATTTAGGGGGGCACTATGTACATATCTGGCACTATTGATTTCGGGGGTGCTATCTATGTAGAATTTTTTTTTGGGGGGGGTGGTGGTTATTATAGTTATGACAGTATTATACCAGAAGCACAATATTTGTAGGCACTGTGAAACACAGTAGAAACAGAATAGGGGCAGATGAAGCAGCAACAGGCACAGAACTGCAGATATCAGCAGAATGTGGAGTAGGTTTGGGAAAGGTATGAGGAACCAAAAATTCCTCTGTTTCAAACTTTGCAGACAAAAGTCATGGATGGAAGAAGTCATCATGGTGGTCCAGGCCAAATGGAAAAGATAACTATAGATGTGTCATCTTTAAGCCATTGGTTTCTACGGTACTGCCTTCACTTATATGGTCTGCAGAGCACCAGTGTAAGTCTAACTACAACCATATAGACACAGTATGGGCATAATATTGTTCTTTGTGCAATGTTTTGTTTAGTAACGGTATGGTAGAATTATTCAGTCACTATTAAATGGTATTAGTAGTGGTCATATGATGGATGTGTTTTTTTCCCCTCACCCTTCCCTGGTCTGAGCTTACCTATATCTCTGGTTGGAATGGTACACTTTCACTGCCATTGAAGGAAAGTTGTGAGTGGTGAGACAACAGTATACTCATGTATATTGTTGGAATGACCACCCAGCCAGTCCCTGTGGGTAATAGAAGAGCCACAGAAGTTAAACTTTAAGAGCACATTTGTATTTAAACTTTATCATTGCATTGTGTGTCCAGTCTGCTCTGACAACCAGAAAACCAACAGACTTCCTGACTGGCTTCTCAGCATCACTAC
Organism: Rhinella marina; assembly: GCA_900303285.1. Taxonomy (NCBI): domain Eukaryota; kingdom Metazoa; phylum Chordata; class Amphibia; order Anura; family Bufonidae; genus Rhinella; species Rhinella marina. The sequence continues at coordinate 31,094 of ONZH01000734.1, read as the reverse complement.
ATTACCACACCAACATTTTGATACTCCTATACCATTACGCCCAGCCATGTTGGGACAGCTCAGATCTTCCATAGAAATCAAACTCCCCATGAGCATGTGAAAAGACCCAATGAGCAGGTGACTGAGAGTGCCTGTATACTTGGATTTATTGATGGATACCTCAAACAGAAATCAGGCATTGACACCCATTATAAAAAAAAAAAAACTTTTTCTTTCCTGTGTCTCTGCATAGGATAGTAGACTTTGCTATCCTATACAGTAACATACATAGTAACATAGTTTATAAGGCCGAAAAAAGACATCTGTCCATCTAGTTCGGCCTGTTATCCTACAAGTTGATCCAGGGGAAGGCAAAAAAAACCCTGTAAGGTAGAAGACAGTGAAAAAAGATATGCTTTGAATGTTTGAATATTTTTTTGAAATACACTGGGTGCATTGGGAACCTTCTGACAGCTAAAGGTGAAGTCCTATTTGAGCACTTTATGACAATTTAATTTGAACACTGTACATATTTGTATTTGTTGGGTTGTTGGGCTTAAAAGTATTCTGATCTATTGATCAGCTTTAAAGGGGTTTTCAGGGATTACAATGGTTTTTCAACACATATACTCATGTAGTTGCTTACCTCTGGTACATCTTCCCTATGCTTTTATTTTTTCCTGTTCTTGTATACAACCAAACCTATGATGCAATTCTTGTTTCTGTGCCACAGCTCCAGCACCACCCATAACAACACCCAGCTAGTTTATAGCTCCTCCCACCCAGCTAGTTACATAGACACTCTCCTATCACTGCCCCTGTTGGTGCTTTGATACACCCATGGACATAACATCACATGAAATAAGAAAGAGCTGCATGGACAAGGTCATGTGAGCACAGCACTAATGGAAGATAGGAGAAATAAAGGTGAAAGAAATACATTACAAAATTACAGCTACCTTCATAAATGATTATTTTAAAGGATGTTGATGCAACTTGGAACACCGCTTTAAACTTCATACTTTATTGCTACATTTGTTTGCCTTGTACTGTATATGTATCCTATGGAATGCTCTGTCTTAGTTTGTGCACTTGTTTCATTTACATGATTTTGTGCAGCCAGCTATGAGTGGCGGATTGCTCATCAGGTGGCTGACTAGTAACACTTTTCATTTATAATAAACATCAGCACATATTGAATAATTCATAGTTTCAAGTTACATACACATATTTAGCATAAATGATTTGTTACATGCTGAAAATGGAAACAGATGACTTGATTAACTACAAAAAAAAAAGAAAAAAGAAACCATGCTAAAGTCTCAATAGCGATTCTATATTTTCTCTTAGCAAATGTTAATCACTTAATGTGGTACAACAATGGGGGTGCCAGTTGTTCAGCATACTGGAAACACACTGCTAATACTTTGTAAGATGTACAAAACCATATCTGACAAGAACAGAAAAGGTATAATTGGGCTCTGTACCAATGCAAACATGAAAGCGGAAAAAGAAAAGGTGAAAAAGTAAGCTGAAGTGTAAACATCCATATCAAAAAGACATATGAAAAACTTCAATAAAGAGAAATATACAATGCATTCGGAAAGTCTTTTGTGACCTTTTGTAAAAACAGAATTTTAGAAATGTTTTCAAATTAAAATTAAAAAGGAAAACCTAAAATTTGGCATGGAAATAAGTATTCAGACCCTTTGCTATGCCACTGGAAATTTAGCTCTGGGAACCTTCCTTTTCTCTTCATCATCTTTGAGATGTTTCTACACCTTGTATGGAGTCCATCTGTGGTAAATCCAGTTGATTGAACATGATTTGGAAAGACACATCCCTTGCTATACAAGGCATCACAGCTGACAATGCATACAGTATCAGACAGAAAAAACAAACCATGAGGGGGAAAGAACTGTCCTGTAGAGCTCAGAGACAGGAATGCGTAGAGGCACATTGGTACAGAGCCCAATTAGAAGGGTCCAAAAAAGATTCTGCTAAACTGAAAGTTCCCAAGAGCACAATGGCCTCCATAATTCTTAAATGGAAGCCTATTTGGAACAACCCGGACTCTTCCTAGAGCTGACTGCCCCATCAAACTAAGTAATTGTGGGAGAATGGTCTCAATTCTATCATCATATCTAGAGGAAACCAAGCACTGTTCATCACCTGCTCAATACCATCTCTGCAGTGAATGTTGGTTGTGGCATCATATTGTGGGGGTATTTTTCAGCAGCTGGAACAAATTTTAATAAAAACAATTGCAAAAATGAGTTTTAGTTCAAAATGAGTAGAATGAAATAATAAAAAATGCTCTTGAAGGTGTTTATAGCCTTTAAATGTGTACAGATGGGAGCCCTCTAGATATAAGCAGCTAAGCCACAGCCTCTTAACTCCCCAAAGATTTTTGCTGGTAGAAATCAGAAAATGTTTCCCTCCCTGAAACTTCTATGACTTAATAACCTAAAACTTGCACATACAGTATCATGAAAACCCACTGTTGTATGGCCGGTCCAGCACAACTTTACAGTTACACTTTACAATTATCATCACGATTCATTTCTGACCAAATGTAATGATAATTGGTCACTGTGAGGTTGGGTGTACATATAGTGGATATGCTTTGGTAATTGCCATGCAGCAAAAAACTCATGGGGTTTACAGCAAGTTGCCATGAAATTCACATTTAAAACATGTTTTGCCTGTACTGCAAAGGATAGTAAACTGGTACCTCACTTTGCTCTTTTCTCCCCCTACCATCCAGAAAAGATGTAAGTCTGGTAGGAAGCTGATGAGTCATTTGTATTACTGCTGGCTGGAAAATGACCCTGGCTAAGTTCCACCATAGACATTGAACCTCCAATGGTAAACAGGGCCCTGCCTGTGGGTACATACTGTAAATTTCCCCAGATAGAGGAAATCAAGTCACTTTTTATAAACAGTTAAAGGGGATGTCCCATGAAAAATATTCTACAGTTTTCAAACCAGCATCTGGATCCGAATTCTTTTGTAATTGCATGTAATTAAAAATTTAGTATAGCTAGTTAGCTATTCAATAAAATGTATCCATATAGCACCACCTGCTGTTTTTTTTCTTATTTCTTTGTCCTGCTCACTGAGATGGCTGCACATGCTCAGTTTCATCTCTGTGCTCTCACCTGTCCTGCAACTGCCTTTTTCTTTTGCTGCTCCTTCTGCTCGGGAAGTAATGCATGCTGACGGCTCTGCTCCGCTTTTCAGGGGTTAGTGAGGACAGTCAGCAGCCACAGGCCAGCGCAGACTTGGAGGAGAGTTCTGCTGCGTCCTACCTTAGGCATGCAACTAGCATTGATTACAGTCGGGCAGGAGAACATATTTCAAGTTCTCAGGAACGTGGCCGTGAGACTGGTGAGGGTGACATACAGATAGCAGTAGATGATGATGATGTAGCCAATTGCAGGTGGGAGCCTGGTGAAGAAGGGGCATCATCATCAGGGGGTGAGGGTGGCAGCAGACCCGTGAGACAGCAGCAGGGTGGCAGTGTGCCGAAGGCTGACATCCGCCTGCAAGTGTTTCATCTTTACCTGCCCGCAGTCCAGAGAGTGGGGCTTCATCTGTTCCCCACCCTATATTTTGATTTGAGCCAATACTGACGCCATCTTAGTATATAGAGAATTGCCCTTAGCCTCCAAGGCATATTTATTCTATCCTATATTGTAGCTAACAGCTTGTATTTATTACAGCATTTGTCCAGCTGCTTTTGTCCCCTGAAGAGTTTCAATAGTATGGAATGAAACATGCATGTAGGGAAGTAGCATGCTAGGGCGTGTTAGGTCGTATTTATCTTAGGGTCAAGTTCCGGACGGAGTCGCCCTTGTCAGGGTGAGTGCTCCGTATTTAGGTCTGCAGGGCCATGGTAGCACCCCCCCAGGGCTTTATTAGCGTAAGTTTTTCCAGACCCCGTCCATCTCCTCCACAAATTTTGGATCTAATTGCAGCCTGACAAGTCCACCGTCCAGGAACTGATACCTGTCGACCATTTTGAATATCCAATTGGTGTGGTAGGACTAAGTGGTTTTTACTTTTCAGGTGCTGCTACCTGTTCGTATCTCTATATTCAAAGGGTATATCCAATTTTTAAATAATTGATTAAAAGTTATGATTTAAAAGCTACAAAGTTACTAGTTTGCCCTTTCTAGAATAGATTTCGATACTCTGGTGCTGAGGATGGCATGGTACCTTCACGACTTTCAGCTATTTATTTTCAGTGTGCCAATGAGCCAGCAGGGTGGAAGCACTGGAAGATCTGCAGCCAAATGCGCCCTGGGTAGACCGTTTGAGCCTACCTGTGTCTGAGCCTACTCAAGAGCCTACTTGTTAGGAAACAACTAGCAGTGGACGGGTTCATAAAGGCAGCAGCAGGCAGTCAGCACAGAGTGGTGGGAGTAAAATGCCATACTTGGCAGTGTGGAAATTTTTTATCAATTGCCACCCTCACCAGTCTGTTACAGGGCCACTATTGTCCCTGTCTTAAGGCAAGTATTTTGCATCAGGATTTGATCATGATTTGGAAGCCAAACACAGAAGACATACAAATATTTCCTTCACATGTTATCTCTGTTTTGGACCCACTCCTGTTTTTGACTTACCAATTCTGATCAAATACTGATGCACAAAACTGTACAAATACTGACCGTGTGATAAAAGTCCTAACATTCCTGCATGCAGGACTTCTTTTCCATCTGAATAAAACAGATTTCATATAAAAATGCCAGAACTCATGCAAACTGAGCATGAGGGCTCTATCACACGGTCAGAATTTTGTATCAGGATTCGATTATGATTTGGAAGCCAAAAGCAGGGATGGGTCCAAAGCACAGCAAACATGAACATATTTAACATGCTATCTCAGTTTTGGACCCACTCCTGTTTTACCTTACCAATACTGATCAGATGCTGCCCAATACTGAAGATTTGAAGGCCGATGCTCAAACTACAGGATCCGCTTTTTTTGGCCTGTTAGTCTGATGGATCAGAAGAATGGAAAACTAAACAGTGATTTGAACATAGCCTTACTGCTAACAACCTCCCCACTATCATGGAGCCATAACTTGAATCTTGGGCAACTGCACGGTTAAGTCCATGCAGGTAAACTAGAGCTGACGCTAACATTGACCTTTAATGCTGAGTTCATACTTCTGTTATTTGGTCAGTTATTTCCATCACTTATAGTGAGGCAAATTCAGAAGCTAAGCCTAACTCTCGGATTAGGTATCATGAATAGATCCGCACCTGCTTTGGGCTCACAATAACTGATGAGAATAACTCACCAAATATGAAGTGTGAACTAAGCCTAATATTGACGCACAATCATTTGACAGCTAACAGAATGGATTCAAACACATGTTTTTGTACTGCCACAACATGGATTAAAAGAACCTTTTTTTTCTTAACTACTTTATTGGTGCTGCCTGCACATCCTTATTTTCTTCCATTAAAGTCATTGGGACACCTGCCTGCAGGGGCGTGCAGCATTTTTTTTATTTACTGAAGCATGCTGTATGTTTTTTTAGTTTAGTTAGGTGTTAACTAGGAACGTTGGTGGCCTTCACGATGATGCACACGTCCATATATGTGACCTGCCTGTCATTCTGATGCACAGTAACTGTTTCGCTACCAGAAAGGACTAGCTATACATATTGTTGCATTGCACAGTGATGTACAGCAGGGTACATTCTCTCTAAAGTTTAACTGTAGGCTGGGATAGATCTGATTAATAAACAAGCAGACTGCACATGTGCTGTCACCGCATTTTATTTTCTCCATTGTCATTAATTGCCTATTTGTGTTGTTGTATAATTACTATGTTATGTAATGCTGCCACCCTGTGGTTATTCTTGTTATAGGTTCTGAATGTATAATGTAATTCCCATATGCCTTTGCTCTCTGCTTTCTCCTCCTTTTTCTGTGACATCAGTTCCTGTTTTTCTCAGTTCCTGAGGTGTCTTCTCCTGGAACAGACACAGAGCTGGAGAGAGTATTCGTTTTTGACCTCTAATATCCTTTGATATACTCTAATATCCTTTGAGATCCTCTAATGTCCCCTAAGGTTCTCTAATATCCTGTTATATCCTCTAATGTTCTCCATATGTAAATCTTCAATAAACTACCAAAGCATCTTCATCTGCATCCTGCTCATTGGATCTTCACATGCAACTGGTACTACAACCTATGGGATATTAGTGAGTTCAGCTATCTACCATTGCTTGTACAGAGATTACCACTCACAACCAGTCAGAGACTTCTCTAACGTACAGCTACATAGGAAGGTTACAGCTCAGCACAGGTGCTTCATTCAACAAAATACAGGTCTTTGTAATGTCCTCCATTATCCAGGCTCTGTTTCTGAGTGACTGTGAGACAGGAAGGAGATTCTCCTCTACTTTCTGTGTGGATGGAAGCTAGTCTCCACTCACCATATCTAGGAGAGCTGCAAATTAGATATTCAGCAAGCACAGTGGAAAACTATATTCTATAATGGCCAGAAATACTGTTATTCCTTGTATACACCCTGTACTATTGGTTAATGCAAAGTTTATTTAACGCTCAGTGACATTTTAAGCATTTTAGGAGTAAAACGCAAAAGTGGAAGATCTACATCTAGTGTTTCTGATGATTAAAATCTCCATGCCTCAAATGCCTCTGCTGTGATGGTCTCTAATTAGCCAGCCGCAAGTACTGATGCAAATTTTACTCATACACCAATTCAAATGAAATAACTTTGTACAACATTTGAGTCATAACTGGATTGCTTGAAAGTAGGAATATTTTGTGGGCTTCTACCTCACAGGGGTTTTTTGCCTTCCTCTGGATCAACTTGTAGGATAACAGGCCGAACTGGATGGACAGATGTCTTTTTTTGGCCTTATAAACTATGTTACTAAACTATGTTACTATGACATAAATGCTCAACACTCAACAGCAATATCCTAACACTGCAGTGTAATTTGTTTAATCCTATTTCACATGTGACTACAAGTCTACAGTTTACTATTATGTGTGCAGGACTTCCTTTAACCCCTTCCAATGACCCACCAAATTTATAGTAGTAGAAGTTGGGTATTCATCCCAAATGGCGAATAGCATAACGAAAAAAAAAATCAAAAGGGTCAGTTAACATTTTTTCATCACATCATCTTCCAAAAAAACGTGATAAAAAATGATCAAAAAGTCATACACACCCAAAATGGCATCAATAAAAACTACAGATTGTCCCACAAAAAATGATCCCCTACACAGCTCTGTAGATATAAATATAAAAAGTTATGGAGGTCAGAATATGGAGATGCAAAAATTTGTTGGTTTTTTTTCAAAATTTTTATTATTTTAGTATTAAGACACAAGAAAAACAGTATAAATGCAGTATCGCTGTAATCGTACTGACCCAGAGAATTAAGCAAACAGGTCATTTTTAACACTTAGGGACCGTTGTAAAAATAAAAATGACAAAACTGTGGTGGAATTGCATTTTTTTACAACTACTTCCCATTAGCAATATTTTTTCAGCTTCCCACTACATTGTATGCAATATTAACTGATGCAATTAGAAAGTATAACTTGTCCCACCAAAAACAAGCCCTGATTTGGCTATGTGAATGGGCAAGTAAAAAACTGGCTTTAGGAAGGCAGAAAGTAAAGAAACAAAAACGCAAAAACAGAAACTGGCCTACAAGATTAAAGCAGAATCTATCAAATCCCTTCTTGCAACTCTCTCACACATCCCCAACCAACTCCACTTGTTTCTCTGTATGCTCCCCTAAATATAGAATGCTGCTGGAGACAGGTTGAACTCTTCCTGACCCACCTGCCAACACTGTTAATACCCATTTATTTCTTAGTCACGCAGCATATATCGCTGTTGATAAATTTGTAGGAGTAGATTCCACTGCCATCGTCCATCAAGGAATTAGCATCTGTAACAGTTGGAGGGTGGTACAAAATTGACATGAATGCTTATTATTTATATTTGTCTATTCCTTATTATATTTAAATTGTATTATGTGCAAAAGGGTGTCCTACCTCTTATTAACTACTTCCTTACTGTCATCTGACTATATAGGTTGGCAATACGGTTGTTAAAGATAGCACCTGCTCCAGAGAAGAGTGGTAACCATAGCCATCAGGTGCCTGCTGTTTCACACAGTTTCCCCTCGCTGAGATCGAGGAAGGCGTTCCTTAGCAGTAATAGGCCAGAACCCTTACAAGGCATCTAGGCCTATTACTGGTATATGCCAATACAGGTCTGCAGGTGGCAGCACTGCATTGGAATATACTTATTTTTGTATTTCTTAATGGATAAAATTCCATTACTGAATACAAAAGGGCAATCTAATTGCATGTTGGGGTCCTATTGAGGGACAAAAAAAAAATGTAAAAAAAATGGGAAAAACTTTTTAAAAAGTAAAAAAAGAAAAGTAAAAAAAATATATAAAAACTCAAATCACCCCACTTTTCCCCAAATTAAAATAAAAATAAATCATAAAAAAATCATTGGTATTACCGCATCCAAAAATGCCTGTACTATTAAAATATAAAAATATTCATCCCATATGGTGAATGGCATAAAGAAAAATAAATTTTGCCGCTTAATCTCCACAAAAAATTAGTAAAAAGTGATCAAAAAGTCATACAATTACACACCTCAAAATGGTATCAATAAAAACTACAAAAAATGTGCCCTCACCCAGCTCCATAGATATAACTATAAAAAAGTTATGTGGGTCAGAATACTGAGTTGAAAGGAAAAACTAATTTTTTCAGTTTTTTTTCAGTATTGAAACACAAGAAATGCTATACAAATGTGGTATTGTTATAATCACACTGAACCAGAGAATGAAGGACATGAATCAGTTTTACCACATAGTGAACGCTGTAAAAACAAAACCCATAAAACAGAGGTGGAATTGTTTTGTTTTTTTTCCAGATTCCCACTACATTGTATGCAATATTAAATGAGGCCATTACAAAGTACAACTCATCCTACAAAAAACAAGCCCTCATGCAGCTATGTAAAAGGAAAAATAAAAAAGTTATGGCTCAGGCAGGGAGTTAAAAATGAAAATGCAAAAATGGATAATCACCTGGTAATGAAATGGTTAATAAAAACAAAAATGTGTGATATGTAGGTATTATAATTATTTTATCCAACCCCTGTAGGTAATAAATATAATAATTTGTTATATAATATTAGTTATAAAACTCTTCTGAATCACACTGCCTATCTATATCTGTGTGAACTGTATTCAGAATCTCCAGTGTAGTTCCATGAAATCCAGCTTCACACTGCTCTTCCTGCCTCCTGCTTGCAAGTGCTGACAGGGAGAAATCACTAGCAGGTGACAGGGGAGACAGGCTGAAAGGCTGAAATTGCATCGCAGGAATATACTGAGACTGCAGTGTGAGTTGGGGATAAAATTTCTGTTTCACTGATCTATCACTTAGATAGTGAGTATGGTTTTTACCAGGTACAGCAGTTTGTGCTTGAAATTTGGAAATGTGCACAAAGCTGGAAAATCCCTTTAAGACATGAATGATTCATATTTTTATGAGTACATGAATAACTCTCAGCTTCTGTACAGGATTTATTCATAAGTCAAACAAGAGGCCCAACAACTGACATAACATCTGCAGTTAAGGCCAGCTTGTAGTCAGCTAATGGGCCTTGATATTGTGTGTAGTTGAAGGGGACAGACAGATGTGGGAATTATGAATCTCTGAAGATTCTCATCTTCCCTTTTGTTTTCAGAATTTAAGTGTATTTCATAATATGAAAGTAGTTTTTCCAATAATCACTGAAACATAGTGCACAACTACACTTTAAAGGGAATCTGTCATCAGAAAATGTTTTTTTAAACCAGGTACACTGCCATGTAGGGCTAGCTCAGCAGAATGTTATGAGAACTTTGACATAGCTATCTGTTTCTTCTTTCTGGAGAAAAAAAAAACTGTTTAAATCCATATGCAAATGAGCAGTTAAGTAAAAGAGGTTAAGGGCGGGCCCAAACCACTCTTCACACCCTTGCTTCCTCTGCAATTTCTTCCCTCTCATTTTGAATGACAGGATCAAGTTCCTACATAGTCATCTCACCATGCCATGTCAATCAAGAATGAGACTGAGGGGCTGGAAGAAGAAACAGGGAGGACAATGGTGCACAGAGTCGTTTGTTCCGGCCCTTAACGTCTCTTAACTGCTCATTTGTATATGGATTAAAAATGCTTTTTCTCCAGAATGAAGCAATGGTTCAATAAGTCAAATGTATCACTGCATTCAGCTGAGCTAGCCCTACAAGGCCTTGTGCCTAGTTTGCCATTGAATTTCCTGGTGGCAGATTCCCTTTAGAGTTTGATTTACGTTCAAATTTTGTCTAACATTTAATTTTAACATTGTCTCTGGGACATTAATACTGATGAGCTATCCTTAGAATATATTAGTGCTTGAAAGTTTGTGAACTCTTCAGAATCTTTGATGTTTCTGCATAAATCAGATCTAAAACTACATCAGATTTCCACACAAGTCCTAAAAGTAGAGAAAGACAACCAACTCCAACAGTCAAAAATATTGGACTTGGTCATTTATTTTTTGAGGAAAATGATCCAATATCACATTCAGTGTTTGGCAAAGGTATGTGAACCTTTGCTTTTAGTATCTGGTTTGACCCCCTTTGCTCATCAATAACTGCAATAAACTTTTCTAGTAGTTGTTGATAAGCCCTGCACATCGATTTGGAGGAATTTAAGCCCATTTTTAAGGATGAAATAGCTTCAACTGTGTTGGTGGGTTTCCACCCATGAACTGTTTGCTTCAGGTGCTTCCACAACACTTCTATTGGAATAAGATAAGGAATCGGACTTGGCCATTCCAAAATGTTAACTTCATTCTTCTTTAAACCCTTCACGCCCAGCGCCATACTAGTACGGCGCTGGGCGTGTCTTTAAAGATGGCGCCTGCTCCTGAGCATAGCGGGCGCAATAGCCGCAGGTGGCCTGCTGATTCCTACAGCAGACACCTGTGGCTGATGTCCACAACCGGCCCTCAATCCTGACCGCGGCATCTAAGCACGTCAAACACCGGAAGCGTGCGCTTCCGGTGTTGATCCGACTCCCCTGTGTGCCGATCGGAGGAGCCGGAGCATGTATGCAGCAGCCCCTGCCTTTGTGAATGGCAGGAGGCTGCTGCATAGTATTTCCTATGGAGCCCTTGCCTGTAATAGGGCTCCATGGGAAACTAGTTAATTCATCATAGAGTCCAATGCAAGTGCATTGGAGTCTATGATATCAGCAATCAGATGATTGCTTGTTATAGTTCTCAATGGGAGCTACAAAAAAGTGTAAATTAATTAAATAAAGTTTTTAAAAATAAAAAAAACATAAAAATTCAAATCACTCCCTTTCCCCAAAATAAAAATAAGAGTACTAAAAAAATAAAAAAATACACATCATGAGTATCGCCATGTGCGAAAACGCCCATACTATAGAAATATAAAAATTTCTTTCCCATACGGAAAACAACGAAACTGAAAAAAGCATCAAAATGGCCGATTAAAAAATGAAATAAAAAATGATCAAAAAGTCATACACATCCTAGAATGGTATCAATGAAAAGTTCAGATCGCCCCTCAAAAAATGAGCCCCCCAGTCCCAAACTATGAACCAATAGTTCTATTTTGGTCCCATCCGTCCACCCAAAAATATTATCCCAATAGCCTTCTGTCAGCAATGTTCTTTTTGAACAGCAGTGGCTTTCTCCTTGCAATCCTGTGCAAACCATTGTTGTTCAGTGTCCTCCTGATGTCGGACTCATGAACAATGCGAGAAAATTCTTTAGTTGTTTAGAGATTACCTTGGGTTTTTTGTGACCTTGCAGACTCTTGCCTGCCAAGATCTTCGTTGGTTGACCATTTGTGATGAGGGTAATAATTTTCTTGAATTTCCTCCATTTGTAAAAAATGTGATTGTGGATTGATGGAGTCCGAACTCTTTAGAGATGTTTTTGTAACCTTTTCCAGGAGCAACAATTTTTCTTCTGAGGTCCTCAGTAATCTCTTTTGTTTGTGCCATAATACGCTTCCACAAACATGTGTTGTGAGGATCAGTCTTTGAAACATATCTGTTCTTTACATAAAACACCTTCAAATTATCTGCTAAACCTAAATGTTCACATATTTTTAACATTCACATACATTGGATCCCTTTCTTCAATAAATAAATTACCAATCTAATACCTTTGACTCATTTGTTTGATTTGGTTATCATTATTTACTTTTAAATGTAGACATTTAAGCAGAAATGTAGAAAATTCTGAAAGGTTGATAAACTTTCAAACACTACTATAGGTCATTTCATGCACTATGTATCCCACATGGCTGATGTGCTGCCATGCCATGTCTAGTTTGTTTTGTATAGTTTACAGTTCAGTCTGGCCCAGACTTTGGATGAAGCAACAGCTTCTGAGCATGACAGAAGCTGATAGCAAGGAGAATTTTCCTCCAAAAAAACACCACTCCTGTAGAGTGAGAAGCTGCCAGAGTAAAACAATTGTGCCAGGATACTAACTCTCAGAGAAAGCACACTGTTTAGGACTGGATGAGTGCATGTGCAGGGACAGTAAGGATAATCTTGGACTTTGCTGCATGTGGAACGGGTTGCAGCCTCACATTTTTGAGAGACATACAAGCTCATGGTCAATTTGAGAAGATTGCAAAATTTTTAGAGTGAGATTTAGGGAGTACTACCACCATCATTGCCGCTGTGCATACACAGCCATTAAGAAAAATAAAGATCTACGGAATACCTCAGAATTGTGCCTGATATATGCTTGAACTGCATCACCCATAATCCTCAGTAAAGAGGCTGTTCATCACTAAACTGGTCCTGATCATTGCCTACATTATCCACCGGCCCCTACATCTACCTCCTGACCTGCATCCTGATCACCAAGGGCATACAACCTACCACCAGGCAGCACCCTAAGTCCAGGGCATGCCCTGAGGGAAGAAAGGTGCTCCCTCCATTCACTGCATGGACTAGGGGGAGCTAGGTTGAGAACTATAACTATGAACTGTAAGTACTACTACTACCATCATAGCCACTACAATTCCTCACATCCTCACTTCCCCTACAGGTGCCTGCATAATGATGACCTATCCTAAAGATAGATCTTCAATACTGCAGTTCCAGAGAACCGCTTTAATATTGGGAAGCAAATTCTACAAGCAGGTAAGGCACATGAAAATAAGAGCAAAATCGATGGTTTGGTACAATGTTATCATGGCCATCTATATGCACCATTTTCCACTCTATAATCTCCATTTTTAAGGGGGCTCTTCTATTCCAAGCAAAAGGTCACAATGATGGACTGAGATGAGTCTCTCCATTAAAGGTCTTGGTATGTTGGTGGGCTGTCATTGCCTTTGAACCAAGGATATAATTACAGTAGCATAAATATGAATAAAAGTAGATTATGACATCAATTTTTTTGATAAATACCACATTCAGCTTTATTTTTGTTCCCGTTTCTAATTTGTTAGCTTGAATATAAGAGATTTGTCTACATAATTACCATCTTACAATAGATGTCTGTATTTCACTGGGTTAGTTTCCTTGTATCATCCTTTTTTTTTTTTGTTAGTGGCAGCTGTAAACGCTGCTAATGGATAATGGATCTTATTGTTGAGCTTTCTTTAAGCAATCAGCTCATATTTAAGATAACTAGGCCGACGAGACTTTATAGCTAATGCTGATAAGCTATTCTTTATTGATGTATTTGTGTCAGCAAGAATAAGTACTACTTTCTAGGAAGGGGAAAATTAAGTATTCTTATGTAAGTTTGATGCTTCACAGTGTAAAGAGGCTCCAGCTTTTTTTCCATATTTTAAAGTGTACATTAAAAAAAAAAAACTCCATCTGAGAATCCCAATTGCACCTGACATTTGCTCAGCTGCAACCTGCCTTTTTCCATTCTTTTCCACCATTTTGGGGGTTACCAATCTTGACTGCAACTTGGTTAAGGTTTATGCCATGTTGATGTGTAGTGATACCATTGCCCTCTCTTTGCATAATGTTACATTCACACAACCATATGTATTTTGCAGTCCGCAAAACGCGGATCCGCAAAATATGGATGATGTCCATGTGACATGCGTGTTGCCTCCTTTTTTGCGAACCCACTGACTTCACACAGATCTTTTGTGTGCTTTCTGCATGGGTATGTCTGTTACACAAAGGGATAGACCAAGTCCTATACTTGGCTGCAGACTGTGGGTCACAGACCCTTTGAAGTCAATGGGTCTGCAAAAAAAAAAAACCAACCTAAAAAACGGATGCAACATGGACATCACACAGAAGTTATCTGTCGCTCTTATAAAATCAAACTAGTGAAGGATGATGAGGACAGCCTCATTAGCACATAGCTGACCGGGACTGGAAGGTCTGTGGCCTAAGACACTGAAGAACTCAGAGAGCAATTTATGATTCTCCCACACCACTTTTCTAGTTTAAAAAAAAAAGTCATAAAAAAAAACTTGTTTGTGTACTTTTAAATGTCACTGTGAAAATTTTTTGTTACAAGTGGTGTTTCAACACCGCCCTCTCCACTTCCCAAAAAGGCCAGATATAAATATCTTCACTCACTCCAATATTGTAGTGTAAACAAAGATAGAAGTCTATGGCAGCTCAGCTGCAGTAGATTTCTGTTTAGTCACACAAACTGCCGGAGGATGTGCCTAATTTATGAAGAGACCGGTGCCTTTCCATAAATTAGATGCATCTTCTGGCAGCACAGGGGATATCAGAGCGGTGTAAACCATTGGTCTATGATAAACTTCCCTCTATATAGCTGATAGCAGATCGATGAGCAGACTGAACTTTGGCTTGGTAGTGTGCATGCTGAAGGGAGAAATCCATATACACAAAGAACTGACTGGTATATGGATTTCTCTTGACAACAAGAGGCAGACAAGGGAGTGTAAACTCTGGAACGTTGTTAGCAATGGGGCAAAGGAAAGTAATATTATGGCTTTCACAGGACAGATTAATGATAAAATTATATTACAAAATGACAGGTCAGCGACAGAGAAGACATAAAGGAAAATAAAAGAAATGATAAGTGACCATTTAATGTTTCTACCGACCAATTCTTGCCCATCAGCAAAATAATTGTGTGATACTGAATATCTCCCAAGTGTTCCACTTTGCTCCTGAAACCCTTCTCTTTAGATTTTCATAAAAAAGATTTGTGCACATAACTGTATTATCGGTCCCTAATAAAGTAGATAATCTGTGGGGAGATAGTGTACGTAAAGTTTTTATGTAGTGCCCTGGAGCAGGGGTACTTTGGAGTCTGGATGCTTGTGGACATTTGCCCCTATATCTACTAGGTCAAATGATCAACTCACTACTTTAATGCGCTTTGAAGGATCAAAGGTGTATGTGAGTTTCTAAAAAAGTTTGCATAATGGCTGTGCTTCTTTGAACAATCATAACTGTGAATGAACAGGTGTTTTTGGGGCCTCCCTAAAGTCTTTTTCACCCATATTATTCCCTGTTTCAGGTACACAGCTGGATGCATTTCTTTCACAAGTATGGGTTGTATCCCTTCTGTGAAATCTACCGGCAGTGTACTGCTGTGACATCCTTTCCTTTACTTCCCACTATGTTTGTTTTCAGCTCCAGAGCTCAGAAAACAGATATGGAGGGGGAAATTGATCTCAGGTAGCTCTGAAATGCCCCTAATTCCTGTGGGCTGTCTTCTAAAGGCTGTATTACTCCTGCAAATTTTTCGGCAGATATTGCTATTGAGCATTTGTATGAAAGCTCGTTAGCGATCATCTTGCAGTGTAATACTGCTGCCAATTGCCTGATGAACAAGATCGCTCATCAGGCAATAGTTATTTTTAAGCACTCATAGAAGATAGAGATGAGCGAATCATTTAAATTTTTATTCGCCGAATATTCGCCAAATATCTGACAAGATTCGTATTCGCACAAACTTATTCGGTCGAATCTACGTAAAAAAAAATTGTTGTTTTGCGAACATTCCTGCGTAAATTACGTACGTACAGTCAGCGTATGTAAAAGTACGCAACACGTAAGCATTAGCGTACAACTGCCCCAGTATAAGATACATTGGTGGCAGTGGGGATCGGAGCCCAGCAGCGTTATTGCGATTAGTTACCATGGCAACCGGACGCCTCCGGTTACCATGGCAACTCAAGTACACAATACATTGGTGGCGCAGTGCGCCCGACACCCCAGTATAATAAACATTGGTGGCAGTGGCCACAGTCGCCCCCCCCCTCTTTTCATTCGTGGTGCAGTGGTCTCCGATCAGTTACCATGGCAACCGGACGCTTTTTTTAAAAATAAATAAATAAATTTAAAAAATGGCGTGGCGTCCCCCCCGTTTTTCATTCTCCAGCCAGATACAACCAGCAGCAGCAGCCTGGAACTACGAAGGTGGGAAGGGACACAGATATTGGCCCTTCCCAGCCTAATGGTACCAGCCTGCAGCCGCCCCAGAACCAGACCCTCAATTTAGAAGGTCCGGTCCTGCGGGTACCCGGCTCTTCCCGACACCCCTGGGCGGTGGGTGCTGGGGTAATAGATGTTGGGGTTAGTGCTGGCCATACCAGCAAGCACTAAGCCCAGTATTAGTAATCAGGGCCGTCAGTAGATAGCCATGATTACTAAAACTGCAGCATTGTAAAAAAAAAATACACACACACACAAGTATAAAATATTTTATTGAAATAAACACTCCCCCAGACCCCTGTTTGACCATTTTATTTAAAAAATAAAAAAGCTGGTCCGACGTAGTCCACCGAATCTGACGTAGTCCTCTGCATTCACGATCCTGAAAAATAGAAAACAAGCAAACAAACAAACACAGAGCACTTACCTCCTCCTCCTCAGGCTTCTTCTCCTCAGCAGCCTCTTCCTTCTTTGGCCTCTCCTCAGGTTTGTGATGTTCCTCAACCTTCTGGGGCTGGACAGGGGCCACAAAAAAAATGTAAAACGCAAATAAATAAAAAAAAACGTACACGTTGGGTATCGCCACATCCGTAACAACCTGCTCTACGAAAATCTCACAGGGGTGTCGGGAAGAGTCGGGAAGAGCCGGGTACCCGCTGGGGCAGCTGCAGGCTGGTACCATTAGGCTGGGAAGGGCCAATATCCGTGTCCCTTCCCACCCTGGTAGTGCCAGGCTGCTGCTGGTTGTATCTGGCTGGAGAATGAAAAAAGGTTGGAATCCCACGCCATTTTTTAAATTTATTTATTTATTTATTTTTTAAAAGCGTCCGGTTGCCATTGTAACTGATCGGAGCCCAGCGATTACACCGCTGGGCTCCGGTCAGGTCCCCACTGCACCACCAATGAAAAGAGGGGGGGGCGCACTGCGCCACCAATGTTTTAAACCGAAGGGGGGGGGGTGTCGGGCGCACTGCGCCACCAATGTATTGTGTACTGGAGTTGCCATGGTAACCGGAGGCATCCGGTTTCCATGGTAACTGATCGGAGCCCAGCAATAACGCTGCTGGGCTCCGATCACCACTGCGCCACCAATGCTTAACGGGGGGCGACAGGGTGCACTGCGCCACCAATATATATTATACTGGAGGAGGGGGGGGATAGGGCGCACTGCGCCACCAATGTTTATTTAGGGGGTTGCCATGGTAACTGATCGAAGCCCAGCGCTAACGCTGCTGGGCTCTGATCCCCACTGCCACCAATGTATCTTATACTGGGCAGTTGGGGCACTGCGCCACCAATGCTTTTTAATGGGGGGGGGCGCTGGGGTGCGGGCGCACTGCGCCACCAATGTTTTAGTACTGGGGGGGGTTGGGTGAAGGGCGCACTGCTCCACCAATGTTTTAACACTAAGGGGGGGGGAGGGCGCACTGCGCCACCAATGTTTTAATCTGGAGGGGGTGGGTTTTAAAACACCAGTGCAGCCCCGATTTCCTCAAGGAGATCGGAGCTACGCTGAAGTCTACTGAAACTGTAGTTCCATGCGCCATCTGGTTGTGTTTACATGTAACTACACTTTCATTTAATGAATGAAGCGATATCGCTCTGCGCTCACGGGATCCTGCTACTACATCTGTAGTTCATTCTTCTGATTCACTACTACAACAGCATATGTACAAGACTGAAAGAGCCTATGGACAAAAGACTCAAGCAAAATGGCTAATAAACTATACAAACCTTATAGCATTTTTACATGCACTATACTACACCAACTACACTATAGGCTTATTGCAGGATGTCCAGCTGCAGAAATGCTAGTGACCATCTGAAATCCGTGAAAAAAACATGGCACCAAGTGTTCAGTTGCCCCGCAGTGACACCACGGGGAAAATAAAACATTACACAGTCCTCACTGAAAGCAATGGGCTGCTCATGCAATGCAATTAATGGACCTTCTCTCTGAGATGACTAATAGGATCTTAAATGGTTGAGCCTCAATATGAACTCAGAATTTCAAAATTCTGTAATAAAATCTTTCTCTAAACCAGACAACCCAAAGTATTCAGTCTTTCCTATCACTCTACTCAGTGCATATGGTAGTTACTGACAGACGTTTAAAAACTACCCTACAAAAAATATGTATTTCTTTAGCCATGAATATTATCTAGATGATCATAATGTTAAACTGCCACATGTACTGGCAGAGAACTAAAAGTAGGTTACTGGCAGTACATTGGCTTTGTATAAAGGGAGTTCCATTGTAATTCTGATCTAATGCTCCATAATGTGTTCACATCTCCACCATATGGAAAGATGTAAGGATATGTCTTCAACTTTATTTCATCTCACACTTTATCAAACGTTTTAAAGTATTTTTTTCTTTTTTTTAAACCACAATCAAAAATTTGTTTTAAAAGTAAGTTTTAAAGCCAAGATTATAACATCCGCTGACACCAGACGCCTGACAGTAATTCAAATCCTAGCATGAACATTATGTAGAAAATAGTATCAATTCCCTGCCAGTTTATTTGATTTAAATGATTATGTAATGTGTTTTCTGCTGACTGAATTATGTGAAACAGGATGTCTACATGATCAGTCAGTTACAAGCAGTGATCCTTTGGGTCTTGCTCTCATATACTCTTCTCCCTGAAGGCAGAAACACATTACAGTAGATGCCTGTTTAAGTTTATTCTCATCAAACCAGCTCAAAGTTTAAGACTGATTCCTGCAAAATAAACTATTTAATAATTTGCTCAGCATTACCCAGAGTGGGATTTTACATTTTTCCACCCATTAGAGTGTGGATAGATTTGAATTTACACTCTACCCATATCATTGTAACCCATGATCCTATATAACATTTAATGAAAAACTATTAATCCCAAAATATAGCATTTTTGGAAAGTCATTTCTAGCATATCCATGTCCCTCCCATCCCCCCACAAAAAAGCATTTTTCCTTTTCAGAGTGGTCGGGCTGGACCCTGTTAGTTATAATTCGCAAGTGCAGACGAGGTTGGATTAAATGGTTGCATTTGGTGAAAGTAGCAATTACATGAAAAAAAAGGTCTTTTACAAATGTCCAAATATGAAATGTAAGAAACCTGAGAACATCCGGAGGAGCTGGATACTGTAATAGAAATGCTTTTGCTTTTTTATTTGTGTTATTCTCAGCTGTTACTAGCGCTCTCTTTCTCTGCTTGTGGGGGGAAAGAGGTCATTTGTGGGATAGGGATGAGCACCAAGGATTGCTCTGTTGCCTCACGTTCAGCTAGTTACTGTCACAAACGTACCTGTCCTGGTTCCAGCGGCAAGATCTCTCAGACACTCTGGAGGACCTGTTAGTCATTCAAGGTCCTTAGACGAGGCAATGTCTCTTGCTATTTGACTAGATTAACGTTTAAGGGAACGTAAGTGTGAATGTTCTGTCTCTGTCCGTCCTCCTCCCTTCCCTTCTGTATCTCAGTCTAATGTGGTGGAGGTGCCAGTGGAGTCCGAAGAAACCATGCAAGTGGGCCATGTCTTCGCAGCAAAGGAAGAAAAACCGCGTCAGGAAAGGCCTTTGCTTCTACTGCGGCAATCCTGCATATCCACTGTGATCCTGTCCATCTAGGCCGGAGGCGGAAAACTTCTGAGTGATAATTGGCAAGGTCACTCAAATGCACAGGTATTTTCTGCAAATATTGATAGGATTCTATTGCTTGTAAATCTTTTTTCTTAAGGGAGATCTGTTTCTGGCTTTTGTGGATTTGGGAGCTACAACAAATTCAATGTTGTCAGGATTTAGGTCACAATAATCTTCCTTTTGGTAAATTGTTTGTGCCTCCAAATCTTCATCTTAAAGTTTTGTAAGAGTCTCATTGCTCCGTACTTGCAGGTCATCCAGGAGTTCCTGGGGCTATACATCTGGTCTCCAGAGCAACTGGTCCACCAGATGTGGTTGCATTTGTCTCAAAATATGATGTTTGCAAGATATCCAGGAGACATCCTGCAGGCCAATTTTGTCCTTTGTCCATTCCACAGAACCATATCGCAATGGACTTTATTACAGATCCCCCCCCTCTCAGGGATGGACTGCTATCCAGATGGTCATTGACAGATTCTCCAAGATTATTGATAATATTCTCAAATTGCATGCTTGTCCGTTGTCCATTGTCTCTTATAGGGGAGTACAGTTTGTCTCTAGATTCTGGAAACATTTAAGGTAAAAGTTGGGAATCAAACTGTCCTTCTCTTCAGCGTTCCATCCTGAGACAAATGGACAAACTAAAAGGGTCAACCAGGTTTTGGAGCAGTTTTTTAGTTGTTTTGTATCTGATTGGCATAATCAATGGAAACATTTTTTGTCACGAGTTTGCTATTAACAACCACGTCATCTCTTCTTGTGGCTTCTCGACCCTCTATTGCAGGCATCCCCAAACTGCGGCCCTCCAGATGTTGCAAAACTACAACTCCCAGCATGCCCGGACGGCCTACAGCTATCAGCCTACAGCAGGGCATGGTGGGAGTTGTAGTTTTACAACAGCTGGAGGGCCGCAGTTTGGGGATGCCTGCTCTATTGCAATTATGGGTTTAATCTGCATAGTTCTTAAGTGTGAGTTTAGTTCTGCAAGTCCTGTAGTGGATGCCATCATAAATGATCTGTGCACAGTTTGGGTCCAGTCTTGTAAGAGCCTAGAAAAAGTTCAAAGCATTTAGTGTGAAGAAGCCAATAGGAAATGTTCCTTGGGTCCGAATTTTTTTCTAGGGGAACTTTTATGGCTTTCTACTAAAAATCTGGTCTGGTAAACTCGCTCTGAAATGTATTAGCCCATATAAGATCACTTCTATTATTAATCTGGTATCAATACATTTCTCCTGTGATTCCTCCGTCTAAACCTCATGATCCAGTTTTTATCCAAGTGAACTGGAGCATGAAGTACAGAAAATTATTGACTCCCGCAGAATTCAGGGCTCTCTGCAGTACCTTATCCATTGGAAGGGATATGGTACTGAGTAGAGAACATGGGTTGCAGCCAGGATATTCATGCTCCTCGTCTGATGAGGAAGTTTCATCTTGAGCCTGCTCCCCATATTGAGGCCCCTCTTAAAAGGGAGGGGGGGTAAGGTCACAAACTTACCTGTCCGGGCTCCAGCGGCAAGATCTTCAGCTTTGGCTGTATTGCACCGGGAGAGACGCGCTGCTAAGCCATGTCCTCTGGTGACGTGACAGCATCCTTAGCCACAGGACACAATGCTCTGTTTTTCCCTGCAGTGGGAATGTGCTGGAGAAGTTTAGCAGTGGGCTGATTGCTCAGCTGCTCTATTCATGTGTGGTATGAATGTGGTGTGGTCTGGTATTTGATCTCAGCTTGTCTTTTGACTACCGTCTGTCTGTCATTTTTGTACTGCATTGTCCGCCTGGTTCTGACCCATTTTCGTGCAACTATCCCTGTGTGTTGTTTTTGTCTTTTGGTGTTTATCTATCTCTGCACCTTAGCAGCATAGGGACTGTCGACCAGTTGCAGTCTTGCTACCTTGAGCTTGTAATGCAAATAGGTAGGCAAAGCAGGCTGGGTTCTAGGTCAAGGCTCACTGTCCATATCTGTCCTTACCTACAGACGTTACAGTAACTTTATTTGGGGGAGAGAGGTGATTTGGGGGATGGGAATGAGTAGCAAGGGTTCCTCTGTTGCTTCTTGTTCAGCTACTTACCTTATTTTGCCAATTGCTATGCAACTGTCTTGCATCAGAATCTTGGTTTACTTATTGGCTAACTTTGCCTGATGGAGTAGGGTGGAGTTGCTGATTCCTGAATCCAGTATAGTGTCTGCAAGGTGCATTCCCTTCCAGACAATTTGTACTATGTTCTGTATTCTGGGATATGTAGTTCCATGATCTTTTATGCTGTGTTTGGGATTTATTTGTTGCTGTGCTGCTGGATTATCCAGGTGGATTTTCTGACTTGAATTCAGGTAGGGTTAGTTGAGCATGGCTCTATTTCCGTACACTGTCATTCATTATCTATCTATCATATATGTAATTTTTGTGACTGGTTGCTGTGCACTTCTGCCCTACTGTAAGTCCTGGGGGCATTTGAGTACCTATTGTTAGTGCTAGAGAAAGGCAACTGTTACAGGTGAAGTCCAATTCTGCAGTACTACTGAAATATAGCCATGAAAGAAGCTACAGAGAATATACTAGCAATGCATGGAACATGTCAAGTAGAATTTAAAATATGGTTCAGTAAATATTTAAGATTTACAAGATTTGGCCGTGAAATCTGTAGGAATCTTCATTCATTCTAATTCTTGTTTAATACATTAGATATACAAGATTAAAAGTGACCAAAATGATAATAAACTATATTAAGCATAATAGAGTGTATAAGTATTGCCTGGAGTTCTTTAATTATAAAAATATGTAAATGTAAAAGCATAAATATAAGGGTGCTTTGCCCGGGTATATTTCATCTATTTCATTTAATGCTTGTGTGTGTCGTTAAAAGATATCAAAAGTGATCTCTACAGCACCCCGACTCCTTAACAATGATCCCCCCAACAGTTATCCGTCTCCTTAAAATGGGACCTTCACAGCAACCCACCCCTTTAACTTTGACCTTCACAATAGCCTTCCCCTTTAACAGTGAGTTCCACAGCACCTCACCCCCTTGACAGTGACCTCCACAGGGGCCCACCCCCTTAACAGTGACCTCTAAAGCACCCACCCCTTAACACTGACCATAGGTTACAGTCCCCTTAACTGACCTCCACCATTCCTGTCCCTCTTGACAGAGACTTCCACAGCGACTGTCCCTTTAACAGTGACCTCACTGTCCCGTTAACAGTCATAGTACCCCGCCCCCTTAACAGTGACCTCACAATACCCTGCTGCCCCTTTAATAGTGGCCTCCACACTCTCCTCCTCCCTTAACAGTGACCTCCACAGTAGCCTGCCCCCTTAACAGTAACATCCACAGCGCCCTCCCTTTTAACTGTGACCTCCACAGCAGCTAGAGTGGCCCTTGGCTTCACCCCAGAAGCCAGACCTCACCAGCCACACCCCCAAACATGAAGCCATGCCCCTGGTCCCAATGAAGCCACACACCCCAGCTCCATGAAGACACAGAGGAGAAGAAGAAGTTCCTGACCTGAAGGTGAGCTAGGGACAGTCCGGTGCTTTTCTCCCCCTCAGTCAGCCACAGGGAGCCATGTCTGCAGGCTCTAGTGACTGACTGGGGATGAGAGAAGCCTCAGTCAGTTGCTGCAGCTCACACTCAGACAGCACAACTCTACTGCCTTCGCGTGAGTTACTGTAAGGGTAGACATCCCTGCGTCCGTTCAGGCACTGCGCCGGATGGAAGACAGGGAGCCAGAAAAGCGGACTATCCGGCCAAAAACCGGACATCTGGCCACCCTAACAGCAGCCTGCCCCTAGGGTGGCCAGAGGTCCAGTTTTAGGCCAGACAGTCCGGCTTTCAGACTCCTTGTCCTCCGTCCGGCGCAGGGTCTGAATAGACACAGGGACGTCCTTGTGAACAGCTCACTCTCAGACAGCAGCACTGTACAGTCTGAGCGTGAGCTGCAGGGAGAAAGTCACCCTCCCTCCCACCCCTGCAGCTGACAGAAGTTGATATTTACCTTCATTTTTTCAATCCCCATAAGCTGTGGAGTGGGAAGGGGCGTGGCCTAACCGGGTCAGGGGTGTTGCTTAGCGGGACCTGGGGGCAGGCTTTTAAGTCCTTCTTTTGAGGGTGGCCTGAATTATAGGTGGATGTCATGGTAATTTATGAGGAAACACAGTGGGTAGCAGTGGAAGAAAACATCTTTTATTACTACTAAATGGTAAATATGTGAAATTGACATTATTTTAGGTAATGTTTAATGATGAATTAGTCTAAAACATAAAAGTTATATTTATGGTAACCAGAATACCCCTTTAACAGTATCATCCACAGCGCCCTGCCCCTTTAAAGCTGACCTACAGCAGTGAAGAAAAATGGCTGGGTTGTTATGGAAACCTGGTGTGTGGAGACTAACGGCCTGTGAGCTTCTATTGGCTGATAAGGGTCATGTGACCAGGCTTTTATTGACTATTGCATTTTTTGGGAATAACAGTACGTCCTGGAGAGCTGAGACCCGGTCTAAAACCTTCCTGGACACCTGATGTGCCTGTGTGCCGAGTTTCGTGATTTTACGGTAGCTGCAACGGTGCGGATTCCTTTAGTGGACATACATACACACATACACTCAACTTTATATATTATATATACAGTGGAGGAAATAAGTATTTGATCCCCCACTGACTTTTAAAGTTTTAATACTAAAAAACAAATGAAACATCTCATAATTTTATGCCAGCTTTATTTTAACAGTGCCACATAGAATGTCAAAAGAAAAACGGAGAAAATTACATGAAATGAGAAATAAAAAATAATTTGCATTTCTTTGAGGGAAATAAGTATTTGATCCCCTAGTAAAACCATGACTAATGTTGGCTCCCACAGACCACTGACACACCCTAATCACAGTGAAGTCATTACCTGGATGAGAGACACCTGTCCCAAATTGTCACCTGTATAAAAGGCCAACTGCCAACAGTCTCAGTGACACACCAACATCTCCACCATGGGCAAGACTAAAGAGCTGTCTAAAGATGTCAGGGACAAAATTGTTGACCTACACAAGGCTGGAATGGGCTACAAAGCCATAAGTAAGAAGCTGGATGAGAAGGTGACAACTGCAATTATTCGGAAGTGGAAGAAGTACAACATTACTGTCAATCGACCCAGGCCTGGAGCTCCATGTAAGATATCACCTCTTGGAGTCTCATTGATCATGAGAAAGGCTAAAAATCAACCAAGAACTACATGGCAGGAGCTGAGTAATGATCTCAAGGCAGCTGGGACCACAGTCTCCAAAAAAACCATTGGTAATACACTGAGACGTAATGGTTTAAAATCCTGCAGTGCACGCAATGTTCATCTGCTCAAGAAGGCTCACGTCCAGGCCCGCCTCAAGTTTGCCAATGAACATATTAATGACTCCGAGAGAGACTGGGAGAAGGTGCTGTGGTCAGATGAGACCAAAATTGAGCTCTTTGGCCTCAACGCAACTCGACGTGTTTGGAGGAAAAAAAAAACAGAATATGACCCTAAGAATACCATCCCCACCGTCAAGCATGGTGGTGGAAGTATTATGTTTTGGGGAAGTATTATGTTTGGGCACAGGCCAACTTCACCGCATTGACGGGAAGATGAACGGGGCCATGAATCGCAAAATCCTGTGTGACAACCTCCTTGCCTCCGCCAGGGTACTGAAAATGGGTCGTGGATGGGTCTTTCAGCACGACAACGACCCAAAACATACAGCCAAGGAAACAAAGGAGCGGCTCCATAAGAAGCATATCAAGGTCATGAAATGGCCTAGCCAGTCTCCTGACCTCAATCCCATCGAAAATCTATGGAGAGAGCTGAAGCTTTGCGTTTCCAAATGCATGCCATAAACCTTAAGGATATGGAGATGATTTGCAGAGAGGAGTGGGCCAAAATTACTCCTGAAGTGTGTGCAAACCTTAACCTAAAAAACCTAAAAAACTATAAGAAACGTCTGACCGCTGTGCTTGCCAACAAGGGTTTTGCCACCAAGTATTAAATGATGTTTTCCTAGGGAATCAAATACTTATTTCCCTCAAAGAAATGAAAATTATTTTTTATTTCTCATTTTGTGTAATTTTCTCTGTTTTTCTTTTGATATTCTATGTGGCATTGTTAAAATAAAGCTGGCATAAAATTATGAGACGTTTCATTTATTTTTTGGTATTAAAACTTTAAAAGTCAGTGGGGGATCAAATACTTATTTCCTCCACTGTATATATATACTAGCAGAAAGACCCGGCTTCGGCCAGGTTTATTTAATTTAATGTTTTTATGTGTGACGTTAAAAGATATCGAGAGTGACCTCTACAGCACCCCGCCTCCTTAATGGTAATCTCCACAGCCCCCACTCTTAACACTGACTCCCCCCACAGTGCCCCTGTCTCCTTAAAATTGGACCTCCATAGCAGCCCACCCCCTTAACTTTGACCTTCACAGCAGCCTGCACCTTTAACAGTGAGTTCCACAGCACCTCAACCCCTTGACAATGACCTCCACAGGGGCCTGCCCTCTTAAGTGATCTCTACAGCATCCACCCCTTAACACTGGCCATAGGTTACAGTCCCCTAAACTGACCTCCACCATTCCTGGCCCCCTTGACAGAGACCTCCACAGCGACTGCCCCTTTAACAGTGACTGCCACAGTAACCCATTCCCTTAACAGTTACCCCACAGTACCCCGCTGCCCCTATAATACCTCTACAGTCCCCTCCTCCCTTAACAGTGACCTCCACAGTGCCCGCCCCTTTAACAGTGACCTCCACAGCAGCCTGCCCCCTTAACAGTAACATCCACAGCGCTCTCCCTTTAACTGTGACCTCCACAGCAGCCTGCCCCTAGGGTTGCCAGAGGTCCATTTTTAGGTCGGACAGTCCGGCTTTCAGACTCCCTGTCCTTCATCCGGCGCAGAGCTTGGATGGACACAGGGATGTCCTTTTAAACAGCTCACTCTCAGGCAGTCTGAGCATGATCTGCAAAGAGAAAGTCATCCTCCCTCACACCCGGTCATCGCCAGACCCTTATTTCTGATATTTAAGGACTCTATACTGACAGGGAGAGTTCCACAGGATTGGCGCATAGCAAATGTGGTGCCAGTATTCAAAAAGGGTCCAAAAACAGAGCCCGGGAACTATAGGCCGGTAAGTTTAACATCTGTCGTGGGTAAACTGTTTGAGGGTTTTCTAAGAGATGCTATCTTGGAGTACCTCAATGAAAATAAGCAAATAACTCCATATCAGTATGGCTTCATGAGGGATAGGTCATGTCAAACCAATTTAATCGGTTTCTATGAGGAGGTAAGTTCTAGACTGGACCGCAGCGAATCAATGGATGTCGTATATCTGGACTTCTCCAAAGCATTTGACACCGTACCACATAAAAGGTTAGTATACAAAATAAGAATGCTTGGCCTGGGAGAAAATGTCTGTATGTGGGTAAGTAACTGGCTCAGTGATAGAAAACAGAGGGTGGTTATTAACGAAACATATTCAGATTGGGTTAGTGTCACTAGTGGGGTACCACAGGGGTCAGTATTGGGCCCAATTCTCTTCAATATATTTATTAATGATCTTGTAGAAGGCTTGCACAGTAAAATATCAATTTTTGCAGATGATACTAAACTGTGTAAAGTAATTAAAACAGAAGAGGACAGTACACTACTACAGATGGATCTGGATAGACTAGAGGCTTGGGCAGAGAAGTGGCAGATGAGGTTTAACACTGACAAATGTAAGGTTATGCATATGGGAAGGAATAATGCAAGTCACCAGTACACACTAAATGGTAACATATTGGGTAACACTGACATGGAAAAGCACCTAGGAATTTTAGTGAACAGCAAACTAAGCTGTAGAAACCAGTGTCAGACAGCTGCTGCCAAGGCCAATAAGATAATGGGTTGCATCAAAAGAGGCATAGATGCCCATGATGAGAACATAGTCCTGCCACTTTACAAATCACTAGTCAGACCACACATGGAGTACTGTGTACAGTTCTGGGCTCCTGTGAACAAGGCAGACATAGCAGAGCTGGAGAGGGTTCAGAGGAGGGCAACTAAAGTAATAACTGGAATGGGTGGACTACAGTACCCAGAAAGATTATCAAAATTAGGCTTATTCACTTTAGAAAAAAGACGACTGAGGGGAGATCTAATAACTATGTATAAATATATCAGAGGTCAGTACAGAGATCTCCCCCATGATCTATTTATCCCCAGGACTGTGACTGTGACGAGGGGACATCCTCTGCGTCTGGAGGAAAGAAGGTTTGTACACAAACATAGAAGAGGATTCTTTATGGTAAGATCAGTGAGAGTATGGAACTCTCTGCCTGAGGAGGTGGTGATGGTAAGTTCACTAAAAGAGTTCAAGAGAGGCCTGGATGTAATTTTGGAGGGTAATATTATTACAGGTTATAGTTACTAGAGATGGGTCATTGATCCAGGGAGTAATTCTGATTGCCTGATTGGAGTCGGGAAGGAATTTTTTTCCCTAAAGTGGGGAAAATTGGCTTCTACCTCACAGGGGTTTTTTGCCTTCCTCTGGATCAACTTGTGGGAAAACAGGCCGAACTGGATGGACAGATGTCTTTTTTCGGTAAACTATGTTACTATGTTACTATGTTACCCCTGCAGCTGACAAAAGTTGATTTTTACCTTCATTTTTGCCATTCCTGTTGGCTGCGGAGTGTGAGAGGGCGTGGTCTGCCCGGGCCGGGGGCATGGTTTAGCAGGGCCTGGGGGCTGGGCTTTTAAGTCCTTCTTTTGAGGGTGGCCTGAATTATAGGTCGATGCCATGGTAATTTATGAGGAAACACAGTGGGTACCAGTGGAAGAAAACATCTTGTATTACTACTGAATGGTAAATATGCGAAATTTACATTATATTAGGTAATGATTGATGATGAATTAGTATAAAATATAAGGTATATTTATGATAAACGGAATACCCCTTTAGCAGTGTCATCCACAGCACCCTGCCCCTTTAAAGCAGACCTACAGCAGTGAAGAAAACTGGCTGGGTTGTTATGGAAACCTGGTATGAAACACTGTGTGTGTGTGCAGGCTAAGGGCCTGCGAGCTTCTATTGGCTGATAAGGGTCATGTGACCAGGCTTCTATTGGCTAATGCATTTTTTGTGGTGAGACAGATAGGACAGAAAACAACACCTGCTGTCACTAAGGAATACATTCCTACAACAGGGATATAATCCCCTGGTCATAGAAGAGCAAATACATACAGCCAGGAGGATTCCAAGGAACAGCCTCTTGGAGTACAGACAAAAGGATGTCACCAACAGGGTGCCTTTAATGGTCATGTACAAACCCCAAATGAGCATCCTAAAGAAAATTGTGGCGGACCTCCAACCCACATTCAATAAACACAAAAAACTAAAAGAAATATTTCCACAGTTACCTCTTATGGCATATTAACATCAAACTTGAGGAATCTCAGTGCCCTCTCATCACCATCACAGATGGGCATGTCTTACCCACAAATACAGTCTGTATACCCAACACCCAATAGACTTATAACTAGAGATGAGCGAGTAGTGTTCGATCGAGCCGGTATTCGATCGAATACTACGCTATTCGGCATACTCGATTTCGATCGAGTATAACGGCGACGGCGCACTTAGAATTCGTTTCCCCTCCCACCTTCCCTGGTGCTCTTTTTCCACCAATCACCATGCAGGGGGGGTATGACAGGCCCGCGGAGCACGCTGGCAGCGCGAAAACGGCGTCTACATGGATTGGCTGGAAAAACCACGTGACCTCGAATATTAATAACTCAGGTCTTCCTGCTCGTTCGCATATGCTGCGTGAACTTAGTCAGGGACAGAGGCTGGAGAAGGGAGAGATAGGTTTTAGCTGTTGGACAGGCAGGAGCGTGATTAAAAGCCCTTATCAGGGCTACTATAGTGCAGTACAGTGATAGCTTTACTACTATATACAGTCTGCAGAGAACGGCTGCTGTATTCAGGGATAGCTGCTGGAGTAGGGACAGAGAGAGGCATTAGTGGTGTATTAGGTGCTCTGCTACATATCAACTATATTTGGCACTACTGTTCTGCGTTCTTTTTGGCTGCAAAACCCTGTTATATACCTAGTGTGTATATGCACCATCTGATCTTCTGGCAGTATACGGCTGTGTACTTTTTTTTTTTTAAAATAGCAGTTTCTTTGGCTCTAGTGTTCTGGGTTCTGTGTGCCTGCAATACCCTTTTTGTATACCAGGTGTAAATACCCACTGTCTGACCTGTTAGTACACGGCTGTGTACTCAGACATATTTAAAAAAAAAGTCCTGTTATTTGGCACCTGTATTGTGCGTTCTGCGTGCCTGCAAAACTCTTTTATATACGTGCTGTTAATACCCACCGTCTGACCTGTTAGTACACGGCTGTGTAATCAGACATATTTAAAAAAAAGGCCTTTTATTTGGCACCTGTATTTCCCCGACGAAGCCTGTTGGCGAAACGCGTAGGGTAAGTGAGGGACACTGTTTTGGGCAGTGTTTTGCACGTGCCACTGGTGGCTGCTTTGTATGTATTATACATCTAGCTTTATCAAGCAGTGTATGTAATAATAGCTATGTGGACTGTTGCTTTATATGTATTATACATCTAGCTTTGTTAAGCAGTATATGTGTTAATAAGTTGTATGCACTTTTGCTATTGTGGTGCGGTAAAGTGCTTTGTTATACTTACAAGTATTAGTGCTAGCCCTCTTTGAACAGTTGTCCCTCACTTGTATTAGTTCATTGTGCAATTTGTGGAGGTTTTAATATACCTTTTATCTTGGTAATTTATGTATTTAATAAAGATTGATATTATAATACAATCACTTTGGATCTTTTGAGTGATATTTGGTACATACCTTATATTTGTAGGATTTATTGGCGGTGTAGGTATGTACATTGTAGGTCGGGTTTCTATAGGATATTAAGTTTCTTTTTATATACGTGCTGTTAATACCC